>JASCZI010090723.1:91660-115600 GCA_036250425.1 Stylosanthes scabra
ATCCACACAAAGACAAATATTGATCAAGCATAAATAGGCCAAGTACAAGGTCGAATACCATCTGAATCCCAACTATTGTATCAACTTGCTTATATACACTGCTGATTTCAAAACATAAGTTTGATCAACACTCTGGAGTATACACATTCATCCGGCATCAAACACGACAAAGGGAAGTGCAATGCAAATGGTTTCTTTAGGAGGGCATGGAAACACATAAGAACCCTTGAATTGAAATTGAAAGATAGACAAAAGTAACTCCAGTATTTCTAGAAATTGTAAGAGCTTTGAACCTAATACAGTATCTATGGAAGGTAGATTTACACAACCATATCGATCTAAACCTGTGATCCCCAACTCCAAGTCACTAATTAGTAATTAGAATGTTCTATAATGCCACTATTCATTAACAATATTGTTGTAAAATAAGTACCATACAATGCCACTCTCACAGGGAAAGATCCAATTCTGTGAAATAGAACTTCTTATGTGAAAACTGCACATATTATACACCCCACTCGCACCAAAAATAAATATTTCTTAGATGTGTAGGAGGGCAACCATGGAACAAGAGTGAATGTCAAAATTCAAAAAAAGTCAAAACTTGGTCAACAGGGTCACACATGGAGTAATTTTTTTCTATGATTCTCAAGATCTCTCAGATTGGTTCTAAATTCAAAAAAAAAAAAAAGGGACCTGAAGCTGAGAGTGCAGAGAAGAAGAAGGTTGGAGGATGAAGGGTATCTTTTGAGAGCAGAGGAGGCCCTCATGAAGAAAGAACCCATCTTCATCTTTGTTTGTTGAATCGTTGATGAGGATTTCTTTTTTTCCCAATGGAGTCACAGCCGGTAGGTGAATATGAAAGAGTTCAGACTTGACACCAAAAGAGACTTTGTGATCTCTGAAAGTTCAATTCTATTTACTTGTTCACTTTTCAGATTTGAAACTGATGTAGATTCTATGGACACGTGTAACAAGGAAGTACCCTTTCGCAAAAAGGTTTGACTTCGTAGAAATATTTTGTATTTGTATTGGAGTTGTTCCCACTTCCCAGGTAGTGTGCAAACTGCAAAATCAGTCACATGAAAATGAAATAAATGAAAGAATGGCTTAAATAAAATTCGAGTTAAGGTTTTGAAATTGGTAAAATTCGAGTTATTTGACCGAAATTTACTCAATTACTCTTGTTTTGAAAACTTATTCTTTAAATACATCTGTTTTTAAACAATTGACGCAGCTGCCTCGTTTGGCTACGATGACATTTAATTTTTTTTTTTACTTGCTGACTCGGAGTCGTCCTTGCGTTTAGCGGAATTTACGTGGAGGCGTGAAAGCAGCTAGCGCCTCCCTATGAGATGACGCCATTAGCAAACACGCATTTACGGTGGAAACGACTTTGCGAAAGACACCTCTTTGTTGAAAAACGCTAAACCATTTGCCAAACAAGAGCAGTTGTGTAAATTGTTTGAAAACAGAGTATTTGAGGAATAAGTTTTCAAAATAAGGATACTTGAGTAAAATAGCAATGAAAAATACAATTTTACCAAAAACTTAATTAATATAATTGATATTACAAAGAGTATTTTACTATATGAAAAATACTAGAGAACCAATACATTGTGAACAATAGAGAGTTAATATATATTACGGATGGTAACTCATATAAATTTGAATGATAACTTTAAATATATGAATTACGAATGATAACTCATATAAATTTTAGATGATAACTTAATTATTGATTCCTTAATAGCTTTCGTAGCATTGATCTTTAGCATATATATCTAATATTAGAGACCGACCTACTCGACCAAATAGACAAAAACAATTTGTATAAAACCAAAACTGTGGAAGAAGAAATTAAACAGCTTTGAGTCGTGTGATTTTGTTTTGAGTAGGTTTCATGAATGAGATTGCAGTAAAGTTGATCTTGTCCAGAACTAAAAAGTTGGAGAGGACCATTTTATTTACCTTTTCAATCTAAAATGAATTCTCAATTTTATTAGGAAACTAGATTGAGATCCGGATTTAAGAGTATCTTGAATGTATAATTTTAGATCAATTTCATTTTAGGTTTCACATGATACATAAATATTTATGGATTAATATATTATAAATGGTAATTTTTAATTAACATTTTGAGATTTACTATTCCAATGCTTAGTTTTAATTCATTAAATTTATATTTTATTTAATTCTTAATTATTTTAAATAATTACAATCAAAAAGTAAAAATTGACAAAAAAAAATTAAAATATAAAAATTACACAACTAATTATATATCTTATTAAAAAAATATTACAATTAATAATATTAAATTTCAAAATACTACATCATTAAACATAACAAAATTAAAAAAATTGTAAAAAAAATTAGAATTCTGAATATGAAAGATTAAGAATTTTGTGCATTTGAATTTGTAGAAGAATTAGAATTTTGTAAATAATTGAGAAAATGATTTAATAAATTTGAATCCATTTCTTTCGATCGACACAAAAAAATTGAAATATAAAAATAAATTGAATTACATAAGATAGAAATTGAGTATATGTTGGAGTACATGCTCAGTGCTCCTTTTAAGTTAAAAATTTTAACGTTAAGAAAATAATGTTTAAAACTTTATTAAATTCTTCTTTAGCTCCAAGTTAAATAGCCATAAAAATGACATATATAATCAAACTGACATTTTACTGAACTGATACGTTCTCAACTTACTGAGTTCATATCAACTAAATTCAATTGCTTTGAAATTCTAAACTGATACTCAAAGAACTCTCTCTCCATTGGAATTGCTCTAAAGCAACTTTTTTCAAAAATTTTTTAATATTGGGCTGGGGTGCGTGTTTTCTTTAAAAAATGATGTGAGTTTATTGGATGAATGTCCCAGGTATTAATAAAAAAAAAAACTCCTATGAAAGTATATGTATTTTTTTTAAGTTTTAAAAATACCTTTTAACGTTTAATTTGATTTAATTTTATCCTTAACGTTTTCGAATAGTTTCAAATTTACCCTTATTATCAATTTTTTATGATCAATATATGATCAAGATTTCTTTTTCAATTTTATCATTCTTTATATACCATCCACCATCTCCATTACCTACCAAATATAGAGATTTTTTTTAAGTTTTTGTAAAAATTATGATGGTGACGTCGGTGTCGATGTGAATGGGAGGAAGAGATGATGATGGTGGCAAGTGATGATGGTAGGAAGTAGATTTTAAAAAGAAAAGTCATTGAAAAGGATAGCAAGATGATTTTATGATAATAAAGATAAAGATGAATAATATTTTGATGGTAAATTTTTTAAAAAAATGTTATTAACTATATATTGATCGTTAAATATTTGATAATATAGGTAGAATTGAAATTAATAAAAACACGTTAGAGGTAAAATTAAACGTAAATGATATTTTTAAACTTATCACAAACGTTAAGAACAAAAAACATAGTTTACCAAAAAAAAAAATTAGTATGAAAAGAAAGTTTAAGAACAATTATGATATTTAAGTCCTCTTTTGAACAAAATATACTTTTTGCTTTTAATATTTGCAAACGGAAAAAAGATTGATGTATCTATTTAGAATATTAATCCCGAGGTTCTAATGAGATTATTAAACAGGGCTGTCAAAATTGGTCAAATTCGTCGGGCTAACTTGTTTATCTGTAAAAATAAATGATCGGATCCTGCCCGTTTAAGAGAAAAAATCGTTTAAGACTGGTTCGTTTAACTCGCATTTTTTAGGGCTTAAATGGGTTAGTCCGTTTGTCCGTTGGGCCGCCCGCAAGACCGTTTATATCATTAATTTTTTATTTTATTTGGAAAAAATTTTCAATATATCCAAAATTTTTAATATTTCTAAAATCATATTCCAACTCAAAAATAACTCATTCTCTATAGGACAAATCCTTTAAAGCCAAAAGATTTATTTTTAAAAAAAAAATTGCTATAAAATGCTAAGTTTAGGCCCATTTATTTTAAAAATAATTTAAAAAAATAAATAAAAATAAACGGCCCGCCCGTTTAGGCCTGTGAACTTACCTTAAAAGAGTCGATCTTGAAATATGAGACCGGCGGGTATTTGAGGCACGCCCGTTTAAGCCCGTTTATTTCGCGGGTTTAAACGGGCGCGCTTAAACGGGCTGTCCCGCCTGTATTGACAGCCCTACAAGCAGCCCAAGAGTCTGAGCAAACTTGAGTAGGGTTACGAAGCTTGAAACTCACTAAGGTTACGTTTGTTTTTTTATGGACATAACACAGAAACATAAATATTAATGTATCAAAACGTGTTTGGTGACAAAAATATTGACAAGAACACAGTGTCTAACATAATTTTTTTATTTTTTTATTCACCTTTTAACCAAGGACATGGGATTTATAGGATAGATGCTGAGTTTTTAATAAAAATTTTTTCCAATAAATCCATAAAATATTTTCATTATTTCTCATTACCCCTTTTTAATTATATATGAGATAACAAATTCTAATTTTTATTATATTTATTCGATAAAAAATTTCCCAATTTTTTCTCTCGACTCTTCTTCATCTTCCTTACCTTCTTATTTCTCTCTCTCAATCTTTTTTTTTCCCCAAATTTTTCTTCTTCCTTTTTTTTTTCTCTATTTTTCTCTCTAACAGTCTAACTCTCTTCTTCTTCTTTTTTCTTTTTTTCTTTCTCTTTTTCATCAAACTCTTATTCTCCTTCTCTCTAGTGGCCAATTATTCGGTAGGGCTCGGAAAATGAGCCTCCCATTGAGGCTCGTACTTTCTTGCTAAGGTGTCATCGCATGAGTGGTAATATGTGTAAATTGAAGCAGTCCGTGAAACCTGATATTATTTAGTAGGGTGTCATGGGTAATCATCAATGAGACCACATGCTTGGGAAATAGTCGAAATACTTAAATCTTTTGATGAGTTTGGCAAATTGATGTAGTTGGCTGTAATTGGGTTGCTCCTACTACATACAGCAGATTAGTCTGGGCTTCCCTTGCACGCATCTCCGATACACATCGGAAAAATTACTCCACAAAGTCTCTCAGATTGTGTCTGCAATGGACAAATTTACCCAACATTGCATTCAGCCCCTCACATCTTGAAGTAGTCCTAAATCCGGCGAAAAATTACCCCTAATGTACGCACTTGCCCACATCTTCCTCTTCGAGTACAAGTCGCATACCCACTCGTTCTCTAACAAACCTTGTTCAGAAATCAGCTTATCCCACCGACATTGAAACTCACCCACCTCATAATCGAACAGCATGCATCTCCTAAACTCAGCTGTGAAGGCTGGATTGGAAAGATTGGATGTCGCATTCCTTAGTAGATGCCACGCACAAAGACGATGATATGTGCGAGGAAATACAGCTGCAATTGCTTTCTTCATCGCACCATGTCCATCAGTGATAACACACTGACGTGCTTTCCCCTTCATGGCCTTCAGGAACTGCTCTAGAAGCCATTTGTATGTCTCTTCTTTCTCGTTCGATACAAGGGCAGTAGCAAATATTATGGTTTGGTTGTGGTGATTGACGCCGGAAAACACAACAAGGGGACACATGTACTTGTTCTTCCTATAAGTAGCATCAAAGGCAAGCACATCACCGAATACATGATAATCTAGTTGACTACAGTTGTCGCTCCAAAACAGATTCACTAACCGATCTTGAGAATCAGATAAGTATCTCACAAACATTCCAGGATTCTTTTCTACAGTTTTTTCGAGCATCTTCAGGCACGACATTGCATCCCCTCCCAACCTCTTACGTTGCCTACCAATCAAATTGTACATATCCCTTTTAAAAAAATGTACCTTTTCATAACCACCAGCAGTGTTCACAAACGAAGCATATATTTGGGGGGTCTTAATCCCTACCTTCAACATCATGTTCATTTGCTCCACAGCCGCCTCATCGATCTTCCTGTGGCCGCGGAGCATGAATGTCATCGTGTCATCAACCATTTCATGGTTATGGGAAACCTCAAAGTGAGTTACTATCCATCTGCCCGTCTTTGGATGAATATGAACCCGCATCTCAGCCAAGCACCTACACCTGGTTTCCATGCTTGGCTCTTGCTTCTTCCTTCCACTCATGTCGAAGTAAGATTCCGCGCCTCTAAACCCCTGCCTGAAGCATACAAAGGAGTGTTGAGTCACTTCTCCCTTCACATTACGC
This sequence comes from Stylosanthes scabra, assembly GCA_036250425.1. Lineage (NCBI taxonomy): Eukaryota > Viridiplantae > Streptophyta > Magnoliopsida > Fabales > Fabaceae > Stylosanthes > Stylosanthes scabra. The sequence goes on from JASCZI010090723.1 coordinate 97,835, forward strand.
CTAAGCTTGTTCTTTCTACCAGCAAAACCATTCATCTTCGTGTAGAGATTATAGAAGGAGAATGCAACTTCCAGATTGGGAAAGTGAAGTAGTTGAATATCGTCGGCGCTCAATTTCTTAAAGTCAATTCGGCCAAAATCACCTACCCCATCCATTGCCCTGTCTTCCCATTCGTAATAGAATTTTTCATCGTCTGAATCAGCCGATTCTTCTTGCTCATCATGGCTCCCATCGAGTTCGAGCGTAGTTTCAGTGGTTTCAACATTCTCTTCTGCAACATTGGGTTCAACAATAACGAATTCTGGGTCCTGCTTTCCATCCCCTGTTCCCACGCCGAAGTAGTTGGACGAACAACCCTCCATTGCACACGGCTGCCAATAACCAAGCAACACATGAATGAACTGATATTAATATCCAAAATCATCACCTGAGAAGTACATCCAATGTTACAAATATGAAACAATCAGCGGTGACTTACCTTATTCTCAAACACCAAGGGAAATGTTGTTCACGCACACAACACAGTTTTGTCTTGTTCGCGAAGAACACTAGCGCCGCTACCTTTCTTTCTCAGGAATGCTTGCTTGCCCTAACTGGGAACAGGGTTTACGTTACCCTTTTTTTTCTCCAAGAAAACACAAATTTTTGTAAAATAAATTTCTAGGATCATTATTGCCCAAAGGTTTCCCAACACTAAACGACCCAGTTCGGATTGGAGAAAAGGGGCTATTCCGTAAATACCAAATCATATGGGTTGCATTTTCCAATTATAAGTTTTCACGGGTAACGGTGCGGAGATACCTCAAACACGGAGAAACCTTCCATTCCAAGTCGAGCCTCAATGGGAGGCTCATTTTCCGAGCCCTACCGAATAATTGGCCCTCTCTAGTTGGTTCTTCTTCCTTTTTAATCTTTCTTTTCAATTCTTCAAACTCTTTGTGTCATTCAATCCCATTTCAACAATTTTAGTTGCACACCAAAATCAGTTACTAAAATTAGTCATCGGTGTATAATGCATATTAAAATACAAAATATACATTAAAAATACGTTAAATTACATATGTATTTTATATTTCAATGTATATTATACGCTGGTGGCTAATTTGATATACACCTAGCATAATTCTTTTTATTTATTTTTCTCCTCTTCTTTTGCGTAATCTTTCATCTTCTTCTTCTATTTCCTATTTCTTCTTTTTTTTTCTTTCTCCTACCATCTTTTTCCTGTTTCTTCCTCTCTTTTCTCCTTTTTTTTTTTGGTTTATTTACCGTAAAATAATCTGCCAAAAAAACTAATCTTCAACAATTAACAAAAAAAATATTGAGCCGCAGTGAAATACCAAAATAATTAAAGCTGAATAAAATAAAAGAATTATATGAAGTATGTATTGGAATTGAAAGGGTTATTTTCAGAAGAGAAAAAATTGAACAATTATTTTTTATTTTATTTTTTAAAAAATAAAAATATTTTTTCTATTAAATTATAGGCTTGTCTATTATTGTTAAACATAATATAGAAACATTAATTTTAGTGTCTTATTCTGTCTTTCTAAATAAACGCAGCTTAAGAATTTGGTACCCAAGGGCCTAGCGGCCGAAACTAACCTCTTGAGAATCTTGAGAATCTCTGAAAGACATTCAACTCCAAACGGCCAAACGCACAAATATAAAAAGTTCGTATCCTCATGATGAGAGAATCACCATAAGAAAACCTTAATAGCCAGAGTCGATATAAAAGAGGGGAATCACTTCCCCTCCAACGTATGACCTTCTAACACTAATTTAACTTGTGCCTCTCAGACCTTTTTGACTTATTCGTAGGAGTGTCTCGGTAAGTACTAAGTATATCCCCACCTTTTACAATCCAACCATTAGATCGACGTCCTCTCCACATTCTGAGAGCATCACTGATCTCAACGTTTCCTAAACCTTAAGGTACATTCTATATAGTATCTTACGAGTAATACTCATTGAAAAAATTTAATAATTTTGGAGTATTATCAAGTAACTTGTATTTCTATATTTGTTAGTTGTTACCCCATATGAAAATAGACATGGTATGACGAATTTGTCTCAGGAATGCCCCATATGCCCCATATGTTCATGTCTCCGACACTCTGAGCCAACTTGTTGGTAAATGAGTCAAGGTAATCTTTATTACACACATTCATGTATTAATTCCAAAAAAAATAACTTTTTTGTGACTATTATTTTTGTGATTGGTACATAATCTTTATTACACATGGATGAATGCATTTATATAGTTGAAATTTCTCTTGCATAAAAAAAAATGAAATAGAAGAACCACTTGTAACTTGAGGAAATCATGACACTAAGTATTAGACAAATCAAACGCTCAGCCAGATTAATCAGTTTTAATTAGTCACTTAATTCAGCACAACAGCTCTTTTCTTTTCCTGTTATATCCTTTCTTGTACAAACTCTACAGTCTTTATTTACATTCTTGTAGGATAATGGTGGTAAGGCACCCCAATACCACCACATTAGTACTAGCAATATTCTGTACATTTTCTTGTCTTTTGGAGTAGCTTTTCTTTTATATAAACCATGTAAATGCTGACCCTGTTTTGTAATACAACAGAATATACAGATTCTCTCGTCATTCTTGCCTCTCATTGCCATTCTTATTACTAATCATGAAGACCTCAATGTGTCCTTTTGCTTAAAGAAACAGAGAAACTTGTTCTGCTTCAACAGCTTAAAGATGATTGTTAACTCGATCTAATTTGATAGATGATTCTAATTCTTGCGACTGGAATTAGCAACACTATACTTGGGAAAATCAACTTCGATTTACTTTTGCCATAACTTCCATTCTTGAGTCTGCTTTGGTTATTCGGATAATAGAATTCAAGTCACCAAAAAAAAAAAGATTGGTCCTAGAACCCAGAGTTTTCTTCGTGCCTCAATCTTGCCCTGAGTCTCGAAATTTGTTTCCTTTCGTTGTTACTTTGGCTGTGACAACTGACACTCAACTAAATCCCATTAATAGATAAAATGGTCTAGTTTGTATGACTTCTTAATTAGGATTTAGGTCCATGGTTGGTTAGTCCGTTTTAAAAATGGTTAGTAGGGGACTAAATGTGAGTCACAAAGGCGCCAAATTGGAAGCCCAAAAATTGATCAAATTGAAACTTTAAATGATTAGGTTGGAGTAAAACTTCTGAGTATATGATAACTGCAGTGTAATAATATAACAGCAACAAACAGCACAAGAGAAAATATCAAAAATCATGCTAAGAAAAAATAAGAATTGAAATGAATTGAAATTTGCTACATTTCTGTAGTGATGATATTTAACTCCCATCTCGTGGGTTAAACAAGAGATGAAGCTGATAAACAACACGTTGATCTCGAGTTTTTCAGACCCTATACCATTTGTTGTGTAACAGGGTATAGTTAAACTCAATGAAAAATTATGGATTGACCATAACAACACTTGCATATACACAATCCGAAATTTAAAACAAATACAAATAATTTCACTTCTTCATAATGACTTCTGTAACGCTTGTAGATGCACAACCTTATTATCAACCAAGTCCTTCACTTTAAACCATTTAAAGTCAAACACATCAACCTAGTATATAACTTGCTTAATTCATTATCTAGATTGTTACACTTCGAATCTACTTGGGTTTTAATATCATTCAAGATCACATCTCAAAAGTCCACAATAACAATCTGAAGTTCTACACCCACCAAAGATCTTTTAAGTCTGAACAACAATACAACAGCTACAGCTTAACATTAGATGTAAAAGATAACAAAAAATAGAGCAACAAAGGATAACTTAAATCGTATTAACATCATAATCCATAATGCTTGAACCCTATACTAACAAAACTTTGCAAAAGATGTTGTGCTTGTATTTGTCTCCTATCTCGTGGGTTAAACAAGAAATGAAGATGATGAACAACACATCAATCTATGAGTTTTTCAGACCCTAATCCACTTAGGACGGAACAGAGTATAGTGAAACTCAATAAATAAATTTGGATGAATCAAAAACATAAGTCTCTACACTTGCAATTGACAAAATAAAACAGAAACAAATCATTCAGGTTTTCTTTTCTTTCTTTAAAATAGTGCCTCAGTTAAATCCAGTAACGTCCTATGAATGTAGCTTCACCAAGTAGGTTCTCCCTGTAAACAGGGTCTTGGCTCCACAACACCTCAAACAATTGGATTATATCATCACCGACAACCTTATGAATCAAACTACCACGTCTCATTAAACAAATGTTAAATTTCTAAAAATGAAACACAACACCAAACATAGGATTGCAACGTTATTGAGAGGCTCAGATTGTGTAACAGCTCTATCAATCACAGTTAATCAGAAGCAGAACTGGCATTAAAAGCTGAATAAAACTCCTCATAGCCAACTAAAACTCGCTAAATAGATAAGAAAATATTAAAACTTGGCTCATATCAAGAAATTCAACCAATTTTTATCCTTTATGCTTCATAGAATATTCTCAGAAGCGCGGATAAATGTAATCATTGCCGAGAGTTGATTCAAAACGTTAAGAAATATAAAAAAAAAAAACAAGACTAATACTTGATATTTCGGACATTTTCAGAGGAAAAAAACATGGCGAATTCAAGAACCCTAAAATTGAAAACGACCGAAAATTAATTTGCGCCTTAAGGACTAGCTCCCAATTTCATAGAACACTTTCGCATTCGAAAACAAGCTGAAGGCATAGCGAGGCGCATACAAGTTCAAAACCAAACTAAATTCATCACAAAAGGAGGGGATGGGAGGGGGATTTCGCCGTTTCTTTGACACAGATTGAGCCACTGAAAAATTAGGGCTAAACTGCAACACGAACGGCATGGTTTTAGCACGTGCTTTGGGACATTCACCTCACGGATCTTTCAGAGAAGCCCGGGTAGCTCGTGCAGAGAACATTAGAAATTCTAAACACTCATTTATCAATGAAGAATGAAAAATTGAGAGAGAAGGGAGGCTTATGAGTTTGAGAAGCGGGGATACAGAATTATATATAGGCGCAGCAAAACCCTAAAGATTGTTTTTGTTTTTTTATTTTTTATTTTTTTGAACCGTAAAACCGTTAAACCGAACCGGTATTGTTCGCTCTTTGGCTCTTTGCTACTGCTTCTCAGTTCTCACTTTCATTTCTTTCCACTTACGAAGTAAACGGACCTACCCACACCATGTCCAACAACCACCACCACCACCAGCAACATCGACCGCACCGCCTTTCAGTCCCATCACGCGCCACCTCAGCTACCACCGTAAGCTCCAGCCCCACACGGTACCCATCGTTCCCAACCCTAACCCCAACCCCATCGAAAACCCGTCTCTCCGCCTTGCCCTCCTTCAAATCCTCATCGAAATCGAAATCGAAATCGTCCATCTCCTTCCTCTTCCTCCTCCTCCTCTCCCTCCGCTCCCTCTACTCCCTACTGCCTTTCCTCCGCTCCTCCCCTTCCTTCTCCCTCTTCCCTTTCTCCTTCCTCCTCTCTCTCTTCTCCTTCCTCTTAACCCTCTCCTTCTCCCTCTTCTCTTCCCACTCTTCCCTCTTCTTCTCTTCTTCTTCTTCCAATTCTTTAGACCCTTTCAACCAACACAAACCCAAGCAGCCTCTTCTTGCACTCTCTTCTTTAACACACTCTCAGCAGACCCTTCTTGTCGCTAAATCCATCCTTCTCGCTCTTGTTTTTCTTCTCCGCTTCCAGGCTCTCCGCTACTGCGGCACAGCCGCCACCATCCTCGCCGAGTTCACCGGGAGCGTGGCCGCGCGGTTCTTCGCAGAGCGGAGGAGTAACAACTGGAACCCCTGGCGTAAATCGCGTGGCTTCGGCACTCTGATTTTGGGATTATTTATGCTGGCTTTTGGCTGGGACAAAGAAGAGTGCTTCCCTTTCTCCAACAAATTCGGGAAGATGAGCAATACCTGTGTGGCGATTTGGCCCATGCTGCTGCCTTTCTTGGCTGGGTTTATCGGTTGTTACGAAAGGATTTCAATGGATTGGGGAACGATTAGGCAGCTAGGTCATAAACGGGTACGCCTGATTACTTTGCTTTTCACTACAATTGTGCTTCTTGTTCCTGCTGTGGTTAGTTTTTTCGTGTTTGAATCTGAAGAAGATAGTGTTTCCCTTGGGGATTTGGCTTGGCCTTTGGTTAATACTGTTGCTTTCGCTGTGATCTTGAGTGAGAATTATGCAAATGATGAGAAACTGGTGAGCTCCAATGACACTCAGAGGGAGTATTTGGTCACTTTTGTATGTATATTGATATTGCAGCTATTCTATTTTCCTGAGCTTTCGCTTTGGGGTTTATTGCTTTGTGGTTTATTGCTTTATGTTGCTGTTAGAGACTTGGATCCTTTTCGGCATGGTGTCGTTGGATCTAGGGACGAGTCCTCGGAGTTCTTGAATGAAATGATTACGAAGCCTATTCGGCATATTTTGAGCGAGAGGAAATCGCGGAAGATCGCGCTTTTCCTCTTGATCAACACCGGGTATATGGTTGTTGAATTCATTGCGGGATTTATGAGTAATAGTCTTGGGCTGATATCGGATGCATGTCACATGTTGTTTGATTGTGCTGCTCTGGCCATTGGGTTGTATGCTTCATATATATCTCGTTTACCTGCGAATAATTACTATTATTATGGCCGTGGTAGGTTTGAGGTTCTGTCAGGGTATGCTAATGCTGTTTTTCTTGTTCTTGTGGGAGCATTGATAGTGGTGGAGTCTTTTGAGAGGATATTGGATCCTCAAGAAATATCAACAAGTAGTTTGTTAGTTGTCTCTATTGGAGGGCTCCTAGTCAATGTGATTGGCTTGGTATTCTTTCATGAGGAACATCATCATGCCCATGGAGGGTCTGGATCGTGCTCTCACTCTCACTCGCAGTTACATGGTCACCACTCCCACCATGAACACGATTCGCATTCCCATGATAAACAACATCATCACCATGGCAGACATGGAAGCAATCAAGAACTTATTTCTATTTCGGGTGATTGTCAAGAAAATTCATGCCATGGTGAGACTAGTAATCACCATCACTGCAATCATCCAGTGAAAGGGGAGGGTCATGCAGACAGTCATGGGATTCAGAGCATTAAGCATCATGAGAACACCAACCAGCATGACCATCAACATGAACATGATCATCACCATGCTAACCACCATTGTCATGAAGCTTCAGTTGCTCACGGCTTGGATGTTATTGATATTGCAAAATCACATTGTGAAGGAGTGAACTCTTCTGGACATTGTGATTCAGAGCTAAGGGAATCGTATTCTAAAGCAAAAGAACACCGAGAGCACAATCATCACCATATTGATCACAATATGGAAGGCATATTCTTGCATGTTCTTGCAGACACGATGGGGAGTGTTGGAGTTGTTATATCTACCCTATTAATAAAGTACAAAGGATGGCTTGTCGCTGATCCTGCCTGCTCGATTTTCATTTCGGTTTTAATTGTTTCCTCTGTAATACCTTTACTTAGAAATTCAGCTGAAATTCTGCTCCAGAGAGTTCCAAGGGCACATGAGCATGAATTGAAGGATGTGTTAGCTGATGTATTGAAGATAAGAGGTGTTTCTAGCATTCAAAAGTTTCACGTATGGAGCTTGACAAACACAGATGTAGTTGGGACACTTCATCTACGTGTATCAACAGATAGTGACAAATCGTCTGCAAAGTCTCAAGTTTCTCGTTTATTGCATAATGCTGGAATCAAGGATCTAACCTTGCAAGTTGAATGTGTTAAATAGTATTTATTATACATCGAATGTAGCTTACATGTTGTGTAAATGTAACAAAATTTAAGTTCTAAGCTTGTCAAACAGGTATTTTAGGTTGGATATAGTTTTATTTATACGAAAAATGATATTAAGCTTCCAAATTCCAAAGATTAAAGTTCAAAAGAAAAAGGTAAAATGTTGAAGCAAAAAAAGGGGAAAAAAAAGGGTAAAATGTGTTTTTTGTTGATTTTTTAAAATAATCTTTTTAACGTTTAATTTCATTCAATTTTGTTCCTATCTATTCGACATGATCAATAATATGCCATAGTGCAATTTCCCTACATGGGATACTATGATAAAAAAGCTTGCCAAGAATGGGTTTTGCAGAAGATTCAGTTGATCTATTCACTCATACCGTAGTACTGAAGATTATTTCTATAGATTGTGAGCAGAGAACTCATCATTAGAAATGCTAAAAGTTTCCATCATTTTAGAGTCGGGTTATGCTCTTGCCTGGGATTATTGGTGAACATGCTCTTCCTGCTGGATTTAATAACACAAGTGATAATAATAACACCTCAAGCTTTCTCATTTCGAAATTATTGTCTAATTGGATTACTATAATCATATCCACGAGGAAATTGGAATTTTGTCTAACCCAGCTCTTGAGCACTATTAGTGTCAGAATGAATGACGGTTCAGTAGCACAAGACTGTATCTTTCTTTTGTGATTTTCTTTAATAGTTTTCCATATTTTAGAAAATTGCATGCTTCTCTTGTCATGGAGAACTTAAATGTAACCAATTGATAGGTTTGACATACAACTGTATAATTTAATATAGTAACATTTTTGGGGGAAAACAAAAATACAGATGACTATTAGATGGAATAACAAAATTTTGAATGACAAGAATATGTGAAAAGCCTTGTGATACAATCCCCTATTCTACACGTCGTAAGGAAAACCAGGTATCCATAAGAACATAACAACTGCTCTAGTCACATCCTACATTCTATCCGGCAATCATACAATCATCCATGTCAAGTGCCGATACCCAGCCCACTTAGCAGCGAGGCGTAAGCCAATTGCTAAAGAAGCAACAAGAAGTGGTACCGGAATCCTCCTCTTCGTCGTTTCAATGTCTTCAACCTGTTTCCCTTCGGAAAGCGTCTGGGAATACTGATAAGTAGCCAAGGCCGCAAATGAGATAAGCACCAAAACTCTAACCCAAGGCTCCCCAACAGCAGCTAGAACGGCTGCAACAGGCATTGTGCTTGAAACATTGTCTCTTTTTTTGATTAATTTTGAGAATGCATACAAACCTACCAGAAGGGTCCAGAAAAAGGGTTCCGAGATATAGCCTCTAACTGCAGTATAGCCAATAAGACCAGACACAGTCAAAACATAAGGTTGCTCGTTGATACAGTTAGGGACGGTGGCTTCGGCAATTGCTAAAACAACTGATGCGAGCACAATGACTGTGGTCAGTTCTGGTATGGGGGCATTGTTGATTGTCCAAGAGTAGAAGGCACGAACAGTATAGAACGAATCCTCAAGGCATCTGATTGAAAATGTGATCGGACTTCCTATGAATCGATATAGTGTAGCGAAAAGATATGTGAAAAGGTTTCCTACGAAACGGACAATACCAAGGACAGCATTCTTCCAGTTTGATAGTTCAAACAGAACAGCTCTCCAAGCATAGATGAGAAATCCAAGTACTGCACAAAATAACATGGAATACATGAGTAGACAAGAAAGATACAATGTACTATTCGACCCAAAAAGAATCAAATGACCATTGAAAGCTTATAGTTTTTAATTTCCGCATGAAAGGTTATAGGTTAAAATCCATTTCATAAACAGCATTAAATATAGACAATGGTACACCTAAATAAACAGCCATTGTTTACTGCATTATACATGAGCCATTTTATTTGTATGAGACATGTCATATACCTTATCCAATGGTGAAGAGAGAGTGCTAATTTGGTAAATGCAAAATAGGTAGACAATATATCTCGTTATACAAAAGCTATGAGGTTAGAGAGTAGCCTGAAATTTTCAGAATTGCAGCAAAGAATGAACTTCTTCCTATGGATAACTAAATAAACACCATAATAAAATTTGGTGCAGCACATGTCAAATCCCTTCTCCACAGCACATTAAGACATTTATGGATAAATGAATGTGTCTAAAAACTGTGAACACTCCAACAGCACTTGAATTGAAACAAAATTAACAGATTTGACCTGACAAAATTGCATAATTCTATCCAAATACTTGCCCATTCATGCAACCACCCAAAACAATAAATTTTCAACACACATAGAATTTCCAAATTTTTAAGAAATGAAAGCAATAAATTAGGGCGGGGGAATAAGGAGGTAATGGACTGACCAATAAGCCAAGGCCACCTGACAGGAGGATCAGGAGCTTCCTTAGCAAGATACCTAAAGCGGTCCGGCATAGTGCTCCCTGCTCGAGCCTCCTTCTCTGCTTTCTCCCAATCAACAACACCGCCTCCTCCGCTACCACCTTCATCGTTGTTATTTACTGCAAAACGCTTCAAAAGAGAGATTCTAGAAAGTTCTTTAGGTGAAAACACGGTAACGAACCTCGGAGACCTAAAAAAGGATTGAGGTTTGGCGGGTGGGAGACGGTGGCATGGATGATGGGGTTTGAAGGAGAGGGTGGGAGATAGAAGAGTGGTGGACATTGCTATGCCTGAGGGTGTGGGTTATGGGTTGCGATTTAAAGAGTGCTTACCATTGATTTTTCTCTTGGAAAATTTATTTAAGGAATATATACCTACTAAAATGTGCCATGAACTGAAGGCAGCAACACTGTAGAAGCGACAGCAGAGACCGCCGGCGAGGATGGTGAGCAACGGGCAGCCCGCTAGGGATTTTGTGTGAAACTGTTAATGAGTGGGACAGCAGAGTTGTTAAGCTTGAAGATATGCTTGTTTGTGGATATTTTTGTAATTTAGTACACATTAAGTAAGTTATTAAAACCAGAATGTTACCTTGTACACCTCCATAGTCCATACATTTCATTAATAGTTAAAAAAAAATTGTAAATAACAGTAATGAAAAATTTTAAAAATATATGAACATATAATAGCACAGAAAGATATAGCAAAAAATAATATATCTTAATATAGAAATTAAAATAAAAAAAATAAAAAAGTTTATAAAACATATGGGTACAATATAGAATATCACATAAACATATAACATAAAAATAATGTATTTTAACGTAAAAATTAAAATAGAAGAAAAAAATAGGAGATGTATGAAGTTGTACAATAATATATATAGATTAATTCTTATTAAAAACTATGAAATATAGACCCTCAAAATATGTGAGTTTAGAATTTAAGATTGATAAATCAATTTTAAAAAGTCTATTTTATCCTAATAATTAAATAATTGAGACCCAAATTAAAAGTTTTCTTCGGATGTGTTTGGATTAGGATTTGCCAAACTCAGGATTGAATAAATTTCATTTTGTATAATTGATTTTTGGTAAAAATGAGTTTGTGCTGTTGTGCTAACATAATTTATGTTTGATACTTAATATCATAATTGATTTTGATAAAATAAATATTATTTGAATAATATTAGTTAAAAACACTCTTAGATAGATAATACTAATAAGAACATGACACTAAATTATAACATTATTGTTTAAAATAATATTTCATTTTTAAATATTTTTTTAGTATATTTTTATCTAATATTTTTCATTTATTTTTGTACTCTTGTTTAGTATATTATAATTTTTTATTATTATTATTATTATAGTTAATTAGTTTTAATTAGTTATACTCAATATGATTAATAATCATATTATAAAAATATAACACATAAAAATTATTATTATAAAAATATACAATATCAAATAAAAATTAATTAAAGAAAATTAAATAATAGAAAAAAATTCATATAAAGATAAATAATAAGAATTTCATAAATAAAGTAATAACATGTTTTGAGGATAGAAAATAGAACATCCATAATAATTATTTATAGAATATCATAAACCTAAAGCAATTAACAATCAATAAAAGACACAGAACATCCGAAATCTATAAATAAAATATTTAAAACCTAAAGAAATAGAACATTCAGTCATTCAATATAAATTGTTGGCTACTGTTTTATTGATTATCTAATATTATTGTCGTTGTTAACATTTGAGTACAAAATCATGTTATGATTCGTCGAATAAAAAATTAAAGCGTTTAAAAATCATGATGCGTTTAAACTAAACGCAAGGTAAAAAAAATTGAAGCAAAGTCACAAAAAATTGAAGCAAGCAGTACTCAAATTCAAGTACTCAGACTCGACCGCATAAAAAAAAGGGTGAAGTCTAATGTGTAGGGCTATTTTACTCAACTGCCCTCATTTCGAAAACTTATTCTTGGATTGCCCTCGTTTCGAAACAATTGACCCAGCTGCCCCTGTTTGGCCACGGTGGCAGCTGAACCTTTTTTTACGCTGCTGACTCGAAAGCATAATCGCCATCTATGTTGAGGCGCCAAAGCGGGTAACGCCTTCTGGTTATAGGTGCCTTTGGGTACATGGCGCTTACCGCTTTATCGCCTGCGAGTCAGCAGCATAAAAAAAAAAGTCAGCTGCCAATATGGTCAAACAGGAGCAGCTGGGTCAATTGTTTCAAAACAAGGGCAATTCAAGAATAAGCTTTTGAAACGAGGGCAGTTGATAAAATAGCCAATGTGTAGACAGCAAATTGCGTCTACAATATAGATAACACATGTTGGTCATAGATTGGCTGATCGATGGGGCCCACACGATTGAGGAGAGTGTTTTATCAAATCATAGTTGTAAGAATCGAATCGGACTGGCCGGATGGTCTGACCGTGAACCGGACTAGCAACCGGTCTGAGCTATTAAAAAGATCGGAAATGCATGTGAACCGGTGAGACTCGATTTGAACTGGCCGGTTCCGTTAAAAACCAGCGACTCGGCCGGTTTATGAAACCGGACCGGGTCAAGTATTAAGTTCTTTTTTATAAAAAAAAAAGCCAAAACGGAGTCGTTTTCCCTTACTGAAACTCTAATACGTCGCCCTCACCCCTCAACCCCCAACCTGAGCTCTCTCTCTCGTCTCATCTCATCACACCCCCCCCAAACGGCCAATGCGGCGCCCTCACCCTGCCAAAAGCTGAGCTTCGTCACTGAATCACCACCGCTGGCTACCCCGTTCATTAGCCTTGCTGCCGTCGCCGCAAGCCGTCGCTCTCCCTCTGCGTCGCCACTTTGGAGCCGTCGCCCTCACTCTGCATCGCATTGTTTCTTCCCTCCGCCGTGTTTCTTCCGCCACTTTCGTGTTGCTTCCACCGTCGCCCAGCTTCAAGCATATCCTAGCTTCCACAGTCGCGAGCCCACCGTCGCACTGCTTCTATGGTCGCAGAGCCTCTGCCTGTGACTGGTACTCTTCTTTGTGATTACTTATTAATTTTTGTTTGCCTTTGTATTTTTTGTTTCAAATTATTTGTTGGAGATTTTGTGATTTAGGGGCTGTGCTTGCTTATTAATTTTTGTATTAATACCTTATTTCTTTGTGATAATAGGAGCTGTTTGTTGGTGAATTTTTAGATAATGTTAGTAATGTTATTGATTGAATTTTATTTGGACTTTGATGTGGATGTGCCAAGCTAAGCCTAAAGTATTTTCATATTGGCAACATAGACTTACACCCCCTTGTAATATCAGCATAGACAAGTGCAGAAATTTAAAGGTGTTTCTTTTAGATTATGAGTTCTTTGTCTGTAACCAATGGTTGCTTGAATTTGATGAGGACTTTTAAAAAGAACCAAGATCAGTTGGAATTTGATGAGGTATTCAGCATAGCACAATAAACTCACTTGTGAATCCAATCCCATATCACCATCACCTTCATTTGTGGTTTCTTTTTTTAGTGACCATTCATTTGTGGTTTCTTGTTATTGTCTCAAATATTTATATTATTTTTTCTTAAACTTATTCTGGAAATGGGGTTTTGAGAAGTTGGTATACATGAAGGACCCAAAGAAAGGGATTAGAAGGGAAAAAAATATGCAGAGCAACCTGGTAGCTTGTTTGCAACTGGGGTTCACATTTCACAGAATCTAGCTGGGAAAAACAATTCATAAAGTAGAAGAAAAATCATGTACATGGAACCATGGCATAGAAGAGAGAATCTTGCAAGCTGTTTGTATTGTTGCTTTTCATATATTTTTACGTATGTGATACCGGTTCTGCGGTTCAACCTGTGATTCTACGGTTGAACCCATAATCCAGTGACTCCGTAGGCTGACCGGTTCGATGGCCGGTTTGGTTCTTACAACTATGTATCAAATTATTACGGTTTTCTTATAACGACTACGGATTCCTAACTGTGTAATTAAGGTATGGAGAGATTGCATTAGTATGTGGGCCACCATATTTTTGGAGGACCAAGTCCATCGGCGGTTTTTTTGGTCAAGTTTGGGTTTAGAGTTTGACAACCCTAATAGAGGTAAATAAGAATTGTCTATGTCCGGACCAAAAAAACAAAGAATTGCCTATGTAAAGTCCAAAAAAAAAAATTGCCTATGTTATTTTCATGATTGATTCGTTATGATTGGAAAATAAAAAAACTAGTAAATAAGGGAAAACCAAAAAATAGATTGAATAATACATTACAATTAGAAAAAGGTGATACATTTAGGGTTTCGTGATTTGGTATTATTAAAAAAAAATGAGCCACCCTTTATTTATACAATATGTTGTAGTAATTTTATAAATTTTAAATAAAAAAATAACTTCTAATTAGTTGTAACATTAGAGTTTTCTATTAAAAATATGCATTACTATATGTAATGCTTTATAAAGCTTTAAATTTCACGAATCTCCTACAAATTAGGTAATTGAAAAGAGATTGTGATCAATAGATTCCAAAATTTTGTTCCGAAGATTAAACACAATTACAACTTAAAAAGGATTATAACATTGCGATTCCTAATGAATTGCCACCTCACTCCATTCATGAAATCAAAATGTGATTTATCATAGTCAGAACATAAACAAAGTGTCCTTCACAATTTTGAAGTTAGTTTCTATAACATTTTCCAAGTTAGTTTTATCAAATAATTATTTTCCCCGCCAGAGTCTTTACAAAAAGTTTGTTTCGGCGAGCTTCTCGTAAGAAATCTTTTTTAGAGTTATTTTTTAAAAATCTTTTACAAAAATAAAAGTATTTTTATGTTTGAATATCTCATATAATAATATCTTTTTATTTATCAATTATATTTGTGTACAATAATATAAAAGTACTTTTGTTTATTTACTATGTTAAAAACATCTTTTTTCGAGTAAAAAAGATCTTTTAAAAAAATATGTAAAAAAATCTTCTGAAAAAATATGTTTTTTTTTTATTTTATTAGTACTTTTAATTTTAATATTAGAAATTACCTAAACACTCTAAAAAACATAAAAAGATATTTTTTGTCAAAAAAAAATTTTTAAACCTAATAATAGCATCCAAATAAACTCAAAATCATTTCCACTATTCGCCTTATTTCTAAATATTATTGTCTCTCTCCTTATTACTAATGAAATACATAGCTCATGATGTCGTGATCAACCGTGTTTCACAGAGACTTAAGGTATAACTATTGCATAATACAAAATCATTAATAAAAACTTTGAGTTGTGTCGATTTTAATTTGATATTATCAAGGTTCACTCACCTAATTTTAACTTACATTTAAGTATTTAACATTTATTTATCTTCAAATAGGTTTATTTAATAATTTATTAGATTAAATCAATTCAAATTAAACATGTCCGGTTCTCATTTTTTAACATCATACCCACATCAACTTTATTTAACTAAAAAATATACCTTATCTTTTATTATTACACTGAAAGGATATATACATCAACTATATTTACAACCCTAAACCCTACAACTTTCTAAACCCTAAGGCCTTTTTTGGGATCAATCAAGGATGCCCCTTTAATTTGTGTTTCATACTGGACTAATATAAAAAAGAATGCAACTCCAACCTTAGCTTCCTCTAACCCAAATACCAAGTCCAACAACCGTACCATTATCCTGCATGCAAAAAAATGAGCCCAACCAGGCACATGAATCCAAATCATCTCTAATTACAACATTAAAGGCAACCCGTTCACATGCAGCAAGCCTTCCAACGGGACTTCCTACTCAATTTAGCCAATCATGTCTTCCCATCTGTTGTCTACATTCACCTAAAAAATTTGAAGTTTAAAGCAGCAAAAAAAAAAAAGGTAGCAATACTGACAAACTAACAAATTGAAGCAGCAAAAAAAATTGATAGCAGTCACTCAGTGTCTCAGTCAGTATAAACAAAAACATTAAAGCAGCAAAATTGAATAACCATGAAAACAAATTACCTTGAAAGAAGACGAGGAGGACGGCGACTGGTGGAGTTCGTTCAGTCTGGTGTCGAGGAAAAGGAAGACGGTGCAGAGGAAGAAGTCGACACAGAGGGCTGGTGGCGCAGAGGAAGACGACGACGCAGAGGACTGGCGGTGCGGAGATAGACGCTGACCGGCGATGATGAAGGGACGACAAAGAACAGCGACGGAGGGAGGGGATGAGATGATTCGGTGATAGGGGATTGAGGGAGGTGTGTGCACTGCCGTGAATGAAGAATGAGATTAGAGTGAGAGTGATACTTCAATTTAGGTAGTGTTTGGTAATAGAGACTGGAACTGAGTCAAAATGCAAAAACGTGAAAAACGACGTCGCTGACATTCTTTTTTTTTTCTTTTTCGCTTTCAAAATTTGACCCGGCCGGTTTTATGAAAACCGTCCGGTTCAAAACGGATCAATTCAGGTCCAATACATTTCTGATTTCAATGAACCGGACCGATTTGGTGTCCGGGTGAGCGGTTTTCCAGTCGAACCGGTCAGGTCGGTCCCAATCTGATAACTATGTTTCATACTTAATACTTTTATGTTTCAAATGCTAAACCAGATCATTAGAGATGAAATATTCATGTACGGGATCGAATATTTACTTATTATTAGAGTGAGAAAGTAAGAAAACATTGGGGCCCAGGACAGAAGTAGTAAGTCAAAAAGAGTCTTCTCTCTTTTTCTTTCCATGTGATGATGAGCAGAAGGAGCCAACTTTGCTTAATTCAGAAAATCCAGCAGCAGTTATCTCTCGTAAGAGTTGAGACAGAGTCCATTCCATATTCACAAGGAGATTCACCCACCATCAAGATGCCATCACCTTCTTCCTTCATCACAACGCGTTTTCTATTCTGCTTCTTACACTTGCATCTTGTTTTTGCCGGTGACCCTTTTGTTTCCTATGATTGGACTGTTTCCTACATCGGAGCCTCCCCCCTTGGTGTTAAGCAGAAGGTTCCTTCCTTTTCTCTTTCTCTATATCCAAATTGTTGTTATCATCTGTTCTCTCTTTTGCAAGTTTCCTAGTTAAATTGGACATTGTATATGGCGCTTTCTTTTGCTATTCTAGCCCTACTTTATTTTTTGGATAACACTGTCATAGATCATAGATGCGATTAAGGCCACTGCAAGTGTTGTGATAAGCTTTTAAAATTGTTTCATAAATCACAAAGTTTAAAGGGACTGAACTGTATATTTAATTCTTTGTTTATTTGCTTTCTATGAACTTGTTTGCTTCTAAGTTAAGTTTAGTTACTGTTTTCTCAAATGGATAAGAGAGGTTGAATTTTATTAACAATGTCACCTTTTAGGGCGGATAGGAGTACCAACTAGCCCCATAATACAACAACAACAACAACAACAACAACAACAAAGCCTTATCCCACTAGGTGGGGTCGGCTACATGGATCAAACGACGCCATTGTGCTCTATCATGTATCATGTTTACAGATAGACCGTTGACGTTTAGGTCTCGTTTAACCACCTCATGGATGGTCTGCTTAGGTCTTCCTCTCCCTCTCACTCCTTGTCCATATTCCATTAGATCCACC
>JASCZI010090724.1:11004-24754 GCA_036250425.1 Stylosanthes scabra
CCAATTCTCTGCTATTTGAACGATTACTGTGGTGACCCGTGATGGGTCATTCCCTTTGATCATTAAAGGGGAGATTTTTCATCTTGATTTGGTGTACTTGATTCTGGTGGTGTTTCTTGAAGCCACACCTACACCTGGGTCACAAAAAGATGAAGACTTCTACAGATGATGAACACGACGTGGAACATGGCAAGTTTAGTAGAAGTAACAGGGGAGTCAAACTCAGCAATCAAGCTTTGTTGTCTGGGATTGCTTATTGCCTTTCTTCATGTGGTATGATTTTGGTTAACAAGTTTGTGCTTTCAAGCTACAATTTTAATGCTGGGATATCATTGATGTTGTATCAGGTAATTGCTTTCCCCTTAGATAGTATTATTTTTTTTTTTTTCTTGTATAGTTTGATGAGGTAATTGTTGATGTTTGTTTGGGTGCAGAATTTCATTTCGGTGGTTATTGTTACTACACTTAGCCTTCTTGGTTTAGTTTCAACCGAACCTTTGACATGGAAATTGATCAAAGTATGGTTGCCTGTGAATGTTATATTTGTTGGAATGCTCGTTACAAGCATGTTTAGGTATGTACTCTTCAGTTTTCTTGGCTACTGTAAATTTATATTACTTTCCTTCCCTTTGATCATTTTCCAATATAGTGACTGGTTTTTTCTACTCATCAGTCTTTCGTGTGTGTCTTTTCAAATTATTATTATCATCATCATCAAATATCAGATATGGGGAATTTCAGCAATTGTAGAGAAGACAGTAGAATCCCCTCTAAGGTGATATGGACATGTGTGGCGAGCACTCGTAGAGTCCATTTAAGGAAAGTTGATCAGTTAGAGAGCACTTCAATGATTAGACATGAGGGAGAACAAGAAAAACCATAGGAAAAACTATCAAAAAGATATTTAAGTGTTAGTGGGTTAAATGTTAGTATGGTTTATGATCGAACACTATAGCATCACTATCTATGTAGTCGACTCTACCTAATTGACTCTACCTAATGGGAGTAGGCTTGGTTTCGGTTTGCTGAATAAGCTCAGAGAAATTTTGTTTGAATGAGTAAATCGGTGTAATAATGAAATGAAAACAGTGTAAGGAAAATTTTGTTCTTATTCGGGGATTCTCAAAATCATAAAGGGTGCTAACTTTTTGTTGCGAAATATGTAATCTGGATTACATACTGAATTTACTATAGAGTCTCTCTTGCTTGGTAACATTGTTTTGCTTGTCATGATTTGTTTATGTGCAGTTTGAAATACATTAATGTAGCTATGGTGACAGTCCTGAAGAATGTTACTAATGTTATAACTGCGGTCGGTGAGATGTACTTGTTCAATAAGCACCATGACAATAGAGTCTGGACTGCTCTCTTTTTAATGGTATGTTCGCATGCATTTTCCGCAACCATTATTATTGCCAATATCTTTTTCAATCTAATTGTCAAAGGATGTAATCACTATAATAGAAGATAACTTTTTTAATCAGAACAAAAATAGTGATCAGTGTGATTAGCTCTTGGTGCCCTTTCTTCAATGTGATTCCCTTTCCTCCTGCAGATCATTTCGGCAATAACTGGAGGGATTACTGATCTCTCTTTTAATGCAACTGGCTATGTTTGGCAGACATTAAACTGTTTCTTAACAGCATCATATTCGGTGAGTATTTCGTTTTCTGATTTTCAGCTTCACTTTTGTAACATTCCTTGGAGCAACGGTTGTGGAATCAGTCACTAATGTTTGCATTAGGTTAGGCTGCCTACATTACACCATTTGGAGCGTGTTGCACCAGACTGCCCTTCTTTCTTTCTTCTTGTTATTTTTTTTTAATGTGTCTTGCTATGATATTCTTCAGTGTGGGTGAAGTGAAGTATCCAGTTTATGCAATCGAACCTTTTCTGTTAAAAAGCAAACCGTTTTTCAACGATCTCTTCTTGCATTGGAAAGAATTTCTGATTTTTAAGGGTCACTTAGTTTCCCCTTTTGTTATTCTGAACAGGGGAGGTTTTGCTTGGTTTATAATTTTCAAATGTATAGATGTAGATAGCGCCAATAGTTGGCTTTTAGTCAGCTTTGCTGATTATTTGGTTGTTTCTATTTTATTCCTGCAGCTGACCCTA
Source organism: Stylosanthes scabra (assembly GCA_036250425.1). Taxonomy (NCBI): domain Eukaryota; kingdom Viridiplantae; phylum Streptophyta; class Magnoliopsida; order Fabales; family Fabaceae; genus Stylosanthes; species Stylosanthes scabra. Next base: position 13,120 of record JASCZI010090724.1, read on the forward strand.
CGAAGGATCATGGATACAGCAAAGCAAGTTACTAAATCTGGAGACCTAAATGAATTCTCGATGGTCTTGTTGAATAATACCCTTTCAATGCCTTTGGGAATTTTCCTGATTTTTGTTTTCAAGGAGGTGGATTATCTCTTAACAACGTGAGTTTTTCTCCTATGTTTTGTGAATGACATTAATGTTTATGATACGTGCTTTGCATCACTAGAAATCTATTGTATCTCATCCTAGTTTTTCCCATTTTGCTTTGTGTTTGTGTTGTGTTTCTTTATACAAATACATATATCTAGAATTTGAATATCCGGAAGGTGCTTCATGTCATAAATCGTTTAGGTCATGTTGATCACTGTATATCTATACTTCAGTTTTCTTTCTACATATCTTATTAAATATTTTGTATTTCAATGAACAGGCCACTTCTGAGATTACCTAGCTTTTGGATGGTGATGACCTTAAGCGGCTTTTTGGGTCTAGGAATTAGTTTCTCATCCATGTGGTTTCTTCATCAAACGGGGGCTACAACTTACAGGTTTTGTATTTCATTTTAGTTTTAATATGAACAAGCCATAGAAGGGAGCCTTGGAGTAACGATTAAATTGTCTCCGTGTGATCTCTAGGTCATAGGTTTAAGCAATAGAATGCAATTATTAGGTTAGGTTGTCTATATCACACCCTTTAGGTGCGGCCCTTTTAACGTGGGATGCTTGTGCACCAGGCTACCCTTTTTATGCACACAAGCCGTAAATTCAACTATGGTACTCTCAAAAAATTAAAGAAGGAAAAAAAAAAGAAGATAAACTAAAACTAGTTAGGATTAATTTTGGAATAGTTATTTGTTGTTGTCTAGATTTGAGTCCTTGATGACAGAAGTGTGTCTGTTTTAATTGACTGGAACTGTTTGTATCTTGGTGTAACTAATTGGCTGTTTGCCATTTTGCAGCCTTGTGGGTTCGCTGAATAAGATCCCGCTTTCAGTTGCAGGCATCCTTCTCTTTCATGTTCCAACTAGTTTGCAGAACTCTGCTAGCATTTTCTTTGGTTAGTTTTTTGTATACATTGCATTATTATTACGATAGTTCTGTAATTTGTTTTACACTTTCATTTCACTGCTGAGAAGTTCATGTGGAAACTGTAGGACTTTTGGCTGGAGTGTTTTTTGCGAGGGCCAAAATCCGGGAGAGATCTCAATCCTGAGAAATGGTGGAACAATAGACGCCTATAGTTAAGTTTGTACTAGAAGGAAGCATTCATTCCCCTGTTATAGGATTTGATTTTTTTTTTTTTTTTTGGGGTGAAGTTGGAAGTTCAATCCATGTATATCTGTGAGGTTTTGTCAAAGGGTTGATGGTGTTGTAGACAAAAGCTACTTGGTCTCTGGTTGGTTCATCATCACTGCCATTCCATGAAGTAAATAAAAGATGTGACTAACCTTTCTGAGTTTGATTGATTCTTGTACCATAATGATTAATGAACTTTCATTGTATCCACGTATAATCACGTTACCATTTGTTTAATATGATTGAAAATTCTCAGGGAAATCAAAATTTTTCATTCATTTGAATGCTTCTCCTTTTTTCTTGTTAATTTGACAGCAGTTATTCTACCATCATTTAATTACGGCTTCTCTGCATTTTTGTTACTCGTTTAAATCATCATTACTTTAGTTTTTTTTACAGATTAAAAACACATTATAACATTCTTTTATATCATTTTAAGTAGAAATAGATTGTTATTAATTCTTGATTTAGAATGAATTTTTCTCCTTCAATTGAAGCTCTTATGTACATATGTAGGGTATAAGTAAGTAACTGAACTACTGAAGATGGGAAGTTCAAGGAAAAAAAAAACCTTGATGATCAATCAGACAATCACTAGTATAGAATATTATATAAAATACATATTTAAATATACATGGTGCCTAAGTGATTTTTAAGGTACAAATAATATTCTTGAAAAAACTTATATATAACATCATGTGAAATTATATATCCAATACATGATGTGTAGTGCCAATGAAATGTAGTTTAAATGTCATTTGTTCCTCTCCTCTAAGAAAGGTTCTCTCTAGTGATAAAAAATAAAAAATACATGATATGTAGTATTTTCTTTTAAAAGAACTTGTTTGTAAAATAATTAATCTTGGTGTACATTTCTTTTTGATATACACTTCTATCTAAGTCCTAACGAACACGTTTTTACTACTAGAACAAACAGGTTTTTAAAAGCAAACGAACAGTTTTTAACCTGTTCGTGTCAACTATAAAACATGTTCGTTGTATATATAGATTTCTGTTCATGCACGAACAGAATATTACTACTAGAACGAACAGGTTTTTAAATGTAAACGAACAGGTTTTAAAATCTGTTCGTGTCTACTATAAAAACATGTTCGTTTGGGATTTAGATAGAGGTGTACAACAAAAAAGGTGTACATGTAGCATTATTGTATTAATAAATATTTATAGTTCGTCAATTTTAATAAAATTTTTCATATACAATAATAAATAAATAATAAATCTAAGAGATTTATTTAAGATAAAGTATGCTTTATATCTTTAACCTTTGTGAAAAGTTTCAAAAATATTTCTAATGTTTAATTTGATTCAATTTTACCTCTAACGTTTTCGATTAGTTTCAATTTTACCCCTAATCATTGATAATTTTACCCTCTATATTTTCAATTTGTCATCAATTAGGGATAAAATTGAAAACAATTGAAAACGTTAAGGGTAAAATTGAATCAAATTAAACGTTAAGAGTATTTTTGAAATTTTTCACAAACGTTAAGCACATAAATTATACTTTACCCTTTATTTTATTTAACATAAAAATAAAAAAATTAATTGATGAAAATAGGTATATGTATAAAATTAGAGTAATGCTAGGGAACCAATTGAGAAAGTTTAGGAAGTCCATAATTTTTTAGTGAATAAGTGGCCAATAGATTTTTTCTTTCTTTTTTCTTTCATCTTTTACCACATATTATTTCCCTAATTACACTAATCAACTCCCTATTAGTTCCTTAATATTGGTTTCGAAATATTACTCTTTACGTAAACATTCCATCACCTTAGTTTACTTGGATTATTATTTATTTATGCGATTAACTGCCAATTTGGATGATTACGTCATTTCTTTAAAAAGTGATCTAACTATAAGATGAAAATAGCAGGGTGAATCAGAAAACGAATAGGAAGAATTAGGTGTGTGTAGAGTGTAGAGTGCAGAACCGTTGATCACGGTGGAGATGGAACCACCGCAGTCGCAACCGCAGGTGCAGGTCCAGGGTAACAGCAACCCCAATCCTAACCCTAACCCTAACCCTAACCCTAGCCCGATTCAGAGTACGGGGGGGATTTGGCCAACAATCGACGGACCTCTGGGGTTGTCGGAGGAAGAATCGGTGAGCTACGCGCGCCGCTTCTACAAGTTCGGTTTCGCACTCCTTCCTCTTCTTTGGGCCGTCAACTGCTTCTACTTCTGGCCCGTCCTTCGCCATTCTCGCTCCTTCCCTCGCATTCGCCCCTGTCCGTATCTCTCTCTCTCATGAACTGTTTGATCTTTTGTTATGCTCTTTCACACACTATCGATTTGCCTGAATTATTTAGTTAGATTGTGTTTTCTAATCACTTAACTGAAACTGTATTGGCAATGGCATCGTTGGTTGGTTTCGAAAAAAGAAAAGTAGGAAAACATTCAATGTTCTGACTTGTTGGAAATTTGAAAGCAATGATCAATGCCAATGCAAATCAGAAGAAAAAAAAATGTATATGCAGGGTGCTTGCCACCAACTTAAGTCTGTTGAAACGATGTATCTTTTGCTGTTAGTCCCTCAAGTAATGGTCCTTGTTATCAACACTTATACTCATGTTACGAAACCCTAACCTTCAGTAGCAGCCAAAACTAATCAGTTATAGATAGCAAACTCCTTGAAAAGAAATCGTTCTTTCGTGAGCCAGCTTTTTTTCTGTTATAACTCTGCAATATGATATGGGAGATTGTAAGAGCATTAAAGTAGGTATCTGTAGGAATATTGATCATCTTGGATGTAACGATGCAAATCTAATTGCTTGACATTCACTGCTGAATCTGGGGCGAATGTTGTAACAACCAAAGTACACACTAAAATTCATTTTGCATCATGCGGAATTGCGGACTCTTCTAATTTATGCCTTGCTTCTCTCTGAACTGTATGAACAAGTCTAGGTTGTCTAGCATCAATGTTCTCATATGCATGACAGTATTCCTTGTGTAGTGAGTAGAGTGCCTAACAAATTCTAGTTGTAGGGGAAGAACCATGTATATTTGCTTCAAGTTTAATAGTTTATATCTTAAATCAATAATGATAAGTAGTTACTTAGTGCTGTTGATAATTAATGGATTGGATTTAGAAAGCTTGCGTAGCTTCGTATCTGGAAGTAGATCTGAGCTTTGTTAAATCTATTTCAAATGTTTTTTAATAATTTTTTTCGTAAATCTTGTAGCCACTAGCCACGTTCCTTTTTGTAGTTGCTTTAATTTATTGGATATCTTTATGCAGATGTTGTAGGATCAGCAGTTGGGTTCGCTATATTCTCAGCACTTATCTGTACCTGGGCTCTAACATTTTCGATTGGAGGAGAACGCCTCTTTGGACCAGTTTGGGATCAATTGGTTATGTACAATCTTGCTGATAGGTTAGGTTTAACAGCCTGGAGCTAGTTGTGTTGTGTGTGGCACCTCCAGGCCTTTAATCACAATGGAAGAAAATATTTTGATTCTTGTATCTACTACTTGGATGTATACTCAGTGATACATTGATTTAGGGTTTCCATGCTGTGAATTTACTCTTGAAGCCAAAGATGATATATATAAAAGCAATGTTTTGGAAGAGAGTGATTCATAAATTTCTTACATTAAATATAAGAAGTGAAAATTCGTTTCACAGATGGTCATATGTTGTCATTTTAAAAAAAGAAAGGGGGAAAGCTACAAACTGAAATTCAAATGTGACTATAATGCTCACAAAACCACAATATCAATGGCTACAGTGAAAGAAATTGAACTGTTTGTGAAAAATGCATGATTCACGATGCAACATTCATTCAATGATTATATATGATCTCTAGTATTTGTGAGGCCAAATCAGTAGTGGCATGATGAAGTTCTAAGTCAGAAAATGATGTGGTGAGTTTCCGCTTTAGGTTCTCTACCAATTCCAATGTGGTCTCGGAAGGTGTAGAAGCACTGAGGGACCCCATCCCTGGATTCTGGCTGTTGAAAACAGAGAAGACAACTGCCGCAGCCGAACCGCGATTCAGGAAGAAGTGGAACAATCCTTTAGGGATCATAAACACATCGCCTGCTCTCAGAGACTTTTGGAAGAGCTGGTTTTGTGTATCAAGAAATGCTGCTACCAATATCCCTTGGTTGACATAGATCATCTCAGTGGCTCTTGGATGACTGTGGAGGTTTACCATCCCATCCACTTCGATGTCAATTCTACCAATCGAGATGCCAAGTGTGTTAAGGCCGGGGAACTTGGAAGCACCGACTATGTTCATCGAGGAGCCGAAGAAATTGTCTCTAGGACCAGGCTTTGTCAGTTCTGCAGTCTTGAAATTCTGAGCAGTGCTGTTGTCTTTGCTCTTGCAGGGTAGGCCATTGATGAATATGGTTTCCTTTTCTGGCAAAGATGTCGGGCATGTATCTTGTAGGTTATGACAATCTGCCAAGCAAACTTCGATGATGCTAGTAAAAGGGGTCACAATGAAGAACAAGAAGAAAAAGGAAGAAAATAAATTCATATTCATGTTTTGATTTTATTTTCCCACCAATAAGTCAATATTGTCCTGCTATAGTTTTTCTGCCACTAGTGAATAATGGTGGTGTTCCAAATTATATATGTGAATAGTCTTTAACAATGAGTTTTGGGTTGCAAGAAATATAAGTTATCACATTCTTGGAGTTTACTGCTGGCTTTGGTATTAATATGATTGTGTGAAGGTGCATTTGCTTGGATTGAAAGAATAAGCATCCAATCTATTGGGTCTAGTAGCTAGAAGTGCTTGTATGATATTATGATGCACTGAGAAGCAGCTATCTAGGGATGGTGATGGGTTTGAGTATGTGTTGCCATCCTTTCACTTTAGCTAGAACCCTAACACATTTACCCCATCACTTTAGTCTTTATCACTACCCCACTATGCCTACCTGTGTTGCCATCCCTTCACTAAGAAACCACTTTCAGCTCTACAATTATCATTGCCAAATATGTTATTATCATAATCACATACCTATAAAGTGAGATAAAATTATACAGCTACATTGTACATCTATCCATTTCAAAAAGGGAAATTATAAAAGAGATAAAAGACATACAGATGTGAAAAGATTTCTTGGAATGGTTCATATGAGGGATAAATGAGTGTGCAGATTTCAAGAAAGGAGAAATAGAAGATGATTGTTTCATCCTCCGATCTCAAGAAAGGAAAAATAGGTCAAGATCGTTTCATCATCCCCCTCTCTATACAGACCGACTGCACCTTATAAAATCCCAAGATTGTTAGTTATATTATTTAACATTCCTGTATTGTATAAAAAAAGACAAAAATGACAAATATCTTTCTTTGAGAGGTTAGTAAAAATCCAAAGAATAATTCAAGAGAAAGCCAGTATAATTTTCCAAATCAATAGTAATAACTTTTAATTTTTTTAAAAATAGAAGGAAAACTCAATAATTGTTTCTCCCTTACATAGTAGTACACTAGGTCACTAGTACATGTAATCTGATCTAATCCCTTCCTATGAAACATAAAGCCATGTTTCATGTCCATTATTAAATTTCTCATGAGTATTACCCTTTTTCTATTAAAAAAAATGATTTGCTATGATCCAAAAAATTTTCATACATTACATTCGGTGTACTCAAACTGTGGGAACTCTTCCAATGAAAAAACAAAAGCCTATACAAGGGTAATAAACAACTATAAATAAAAAACACTAGCAGAAAACTCATTTCATTGTTCACACCCCCAAAGCCTAACTCCACGTTCAGCAGCCACCAACCATGGCTAAAAAGGGGGCACATACCAATAAAAATTGGGTACCCTGCACGTTCCAACCTCAAAAAAACTGATCAGATCATATGGCCATGCCACCCATGGAAGGAAGATGTCACATTTTTTCGTATCCGCCGAGATTCTGATTTCTGCATTCTGCATTTGCAAGGCTCATTCATGGTTTCATACTTCTTCAAGTAATTTGAGTAAAAATCATTGGTTTTTTCCCATTGTCAAGAAGGTGAACACCTCGTGTTCTTTATCTCGGGGCATGGAACAGGAAACACCTCAGTGGCAAAACCAGATACATATTCACAACGCCATTTTGTGGATGCAGCAATACCATGCAGTGTGATATTCTTGAAGCATAAGCCTTCAAATGATGACCCCTCTACACCTTCCAAAACTGGTGCTTTCGTCGAATTCACACTCACAATGTTGCTTATACTGATGTCCTTGAATCTTGGAACAGCATTTGAATCCCACCCATCATCAGGATGATCATTTGATCCTCTACTGAACCTAATTGGTATCTTCACTCTTTCCATTCTTATGTTGCTCATGCTAACATTGAATATATAGCCACCTCTACCCTTATCGGATTTCATTCGAACACCGGCTGCGGAATTCCACACGTGCAGATCCTCAATTGTGATATTCGAAATTCCTCCGGACATCTCACTACCTATTCCAACTCCGGAACAAGTTGGGGTTGTGCCTGAGACTCTCCTCACAATGATATTTGTGCTAGGAAGCGCCATGGTGATTCCATATTGATCCCAACCACTCTTGATGGCTACTAGATCATCTCCACTTTCAATGTAGTTATCTTCAATGCAAACATTGGTGCTTGAGTCTGCACCATAAACCAGGAAAACTCACTAGTAATAAACTACTGTTTGATTTATACTGAACATTTTCCTCCTTAATTTTGTGCATTACTAAGAAGATGGATAGGGAAAAAAATGGACAAACCTGGGTCTATGCCATCGGTATTTGGTGCATTAAGAGGAGCCAAGATTGTCATCCCTTTGACCACAACATTTCTGAAACAAAGCAATATTGTTAGTTAAATCTCTTAAGCGTTCCTGTTCTAAAATCCAAATGCAAGGAAGCCACAATTAACTTTAGTTTTTAGCTTAATGCACTTAAATGAAGCTTGCTACACTAAAACATTGGTGAATTCAACTAAAAATCTGTTAGAACACACTATAGCAGAAGAGATAAATAGCCAAAAGGATGGTACCTGCAGTAAACAGGATGGATGGTCCAAAAAGGAGAATTTCGAAAGGTGAGGTTTGATATGAGAACATTATCGGAGTTAATTAGTTCAAGGAGGTGGCCCCTTGTGTGCTCCAATGTTCTGTTCCACCAAAGTTCCCACCACATCTTCCCTTGACCATCAACTGTCCCATTATCTCCTACATAAAACAAAATGTAAATAATTACATCCCTATTTTTTATTTTTTTAAAAAAAAAAAGTTGTGAGCCACATGCTTTATTAAAGGGGGTTACACTGGGATAGCAATCCAGGATTTATGGGGTTACCAAATAAATGATTCACCAGTTTAACATTCAATTTATTGTTAAGGAGATTCTAGCATTTTTTTTTTTTCACAAAGGACATGAATATACCTAGTAACTAACCCCCTTTTGACATTTGGCCTTCAAACCTGCTTTTTCTGTTGCTTTTTCTGCAATACATTATACATGGGTCCTGTCCCACACATTATAGTGTCCGTGCTCTTGGCCACTAGCACCCATCACGGGACCCTTTATTAAAACTCTTTAAATAACCCCCCAGGAAAAAAAAAAAGAGAAAGAAAGAAAAAAAAAACTACTTTTTTCCTACTTAATTTGTTGTTAAGAAAAGTAATTGAAAGTAAAAGGGAAAAAAAGGTTCATAAGTATTACCTGTGATGATAACATTCTTGATGCCATTTCCATGTATAAGGCTAATATGCCTTCCTCCTAGCCTCTCTCTTCCTCTACCATAAGATGGCAACGGCTCAATTATAGGCCATTCTTTTACTTCCTGCCAATTGAAAATTTCAAAAATAAACAAATAGCATCAGTACTTTCACCAATTGCCATAATTAATTAATTTAACAGAAAGCTAAAGCCTAAAACACAGAATAAAAAAACCATGAATAAGACCCACCAAGGTACACCATTACATACAGAAGCATTATTATTTGGTAGGATCCATGTGATTGTTAATCCTAACCGTATCTAGTGAAAGAACAAACAATTCAAAAAGCTATATCCCACTGAAAGCTCCAAGAAAAACCCAAAACCACATAATTTATTTATTTATTTGATTAACTTTTTAGGGCCACATTAAATGGCAATGGACAGAAACCGAAATCACATGCACATCCCCGAGTTACAGCTGGATACTTAGATCCCCCAGTTACACAGAAACGCTATTTTAATTATTAACATTTGGGTTAAGTTCATCTAGTCTAGTTAAATACTGTAGTGAAAAAAAATGAATGGAATTGTTTGAATTCGTTTAAACATGTCTTGAATTTGAAGTCTAGTGTTAGAGAGACTCAATCAACACAATCACATGCACAACTCGGGCAAAGCTAGGGATGCTGGTCGAAGAAAATAATAATAATAAAGAAACTTAGATATTTAATAGATTATATACTTTAATTTTCAGGATGTCTATAGTCTATTCTCTCATAGCAAGAGGCATTTGCACGTAAAATAATGTTTAAGAACTTAACAAAAACATTATTAATTCAGAAATAGCCATAAATAGCAAGATGAACAGTAAAAAGCAAGAAACAAAGATGAAATCAAAGTTGATACATGTATAACAAAGAAAAGAAAAAGAAAAAGAACGTAAAGATGGAAAAAGTGGGGGGCAGCTGACCTGAGAGGCCAAGAGAAGAGCACCTTGGTTGAGGAAAAGGGTGAAATCAGAGGTGAGATTGAAGGGAGCGGTGAGCCAAGTTCCGTTAGGGATATTGAGCTGGGACCCACCCCGATCTTGAAACCGTTGCATGTACCGAATGGCTCTCCTGAACGCTTCCGTATTCGATGTGACGCCGTCGCCGACGCCGCCGAAGTCCTCTATGGACATGACCACCTTCCTCTTTGGAAGCTTCCTGAAGAAACCCGAGCATGTGATCGGATCCGATGCGGAGGAGGAGGGAGAGGAAGGGAAGGATTGTTGTTGTTGTTGGCGGCGAATGAGGGCCCAGTTGGGAGGGAAAAGAGAGGAGGTGGTGGTGGAGAGCTGAATGGAGAGGATGGTGATGAGGGTGAAGAGGAGAAAGAGAATCGTCCATGAAGGTCTTGCATATGATCCTATTATCAAACTTCCTAAGTTTGATTTCTCGGATTCCATGCTGAAGGAGGAGTGGGTGGCGGTGGCAAAGTGATGCGTGTATAGCTATTAGCTAATGGTTTTGAGGTGAGGGGGGTTGGAAAATTGGAGAGAATTTGTTGAATCTCGGGGAGAAGGAGTGTGGGTGGGTCCCGCTTCGGAAATTCACAGAAAACGAAAACTACTTCTTTTATCAATTATTAATTTATTATCATAGGATTTTTTATTTTTTTAAATAAAAAAATTCAAAATACAAATATATACCTCCTCAGAAACAATTACAAAAATAAACATATTACTTATCTCGTGTCGAGCTAGTTTTTACACATATATGGTTGGTAATTTTATTACAAATATTATTAGGAGTCCCAATGAAATATGTGTAAAAAAATTTTAAATTTTTTATTAAAATTGATAAAATAATAATAATAATAACATAACTACAATTAAACAATTAAGGATCGAGGTAAATGTATTTATACTTTTAAATATTGGATTAAATGAATTAGAAAATAGAAAATGAGAATAGTCCAAGAATTTAAAAGAAAGTCTCGGGAATCAATCAGTGGCGGAACCAGAAATTTTACATGAGGGGCCAATAAAAAAAATAATCTATTATATAATTATTTAATTAAATTTTTATATAAAAGTTAAGATTAAAAAATATATCATAAAGATTTAGTTCAATATTTCATATACAAAAATAAAGCATTAATAATGGATACTAAAATTAATTTTTAAAAGAATCTAATTATAATATTGTTTAGTAAATTGGTGAGTGAAATATTAAATATTACTCATTAAATTAGATTTAAAAAATTAGAATTAATTCATAACATGCTTTCTTCCTTAAAAAAAATAATAAGCCAATCATTTTAGCTTTGATGTTTTCTTAATTTTAGTGTAAAAAGAATATATATTTATAACTTCTAAAAAATAATTATAAAAAGGAAAAAATTTAATAGTCAATATTAGGGAGACAATTTTTCTAATTACATCTATTGGCTCCGTATTAGTTCTTTAAAGTTGGCTCTGTAGCATTATTCATATAAAAATATTTGAATACAAAAGACAATAATAAAATTGTACCAAAATAACTAATAAATATACACACAAATAAAAAATAATTAATTTTATTTGAATTCCAAAATAAACATTAAATTAGTATTTTATTATCTTTTATATATATATATATATATATATATATATATATATATTTTTCACAAAACCTTGGTATATATATATATATAGC
>JASCZI010090724.1:24834-67794 GCA_036250425.1 Stylosanthes scabra
AACCTTGGGGACCATGGCCACCCCACGTCCCCCACTGGAACCAATATTAGGGAGTCAATTCTCTTTCTTTTTTTATCACTCACTATTTTTCTAATTATATTCATGGGCTTCCTATTGATCTCCTAACGTTGGTTCTCTAACATTACTCAGAATTTAATTGTTCAATAAAAGAAACTTGCAATCGGGATAAAATATGAACTTCAGTAAGGTATTTAAATTATAAAAAAATGATTAAACAAATTATAAAAATATCAATAATAAAATAAAGGATTGAATATGTACTCTGTTGTTAATTAAGTTAAATTATAATATTAAATAAATAACATCTAAACTAATTTTAATAAGCTCTTTAAATGACATAGTTAAATTTTATTAAATAAATTGTAGTTATATCTTTGTTAATTTTTTTAAATTTAAAAAAATTGAATTTTTTTACATATATCTTGTTGACACTCACAATGAAATATGGGTAAATAAATTTTAAAAAAAATTGTTACATATATCTCGTTGCTACCAACAAAATACGTGTTATATTATCTAACTGAGTATATAATTATAATTATAAAATTCTCTAACTGACGAAATAAGTAATACATATACATTTTTGTAATTTTCTCTAACTGAGTGTATAATTATAATTATAAAATTTTTAATTTATTTAAAAATTTATTGCTAACCCATTAATTACTGCATGCAGAAGGCTTAATTTGAATCCACATTTATATAAGCTAACCAATAAATCAATCTAACTTTTCCATCTCTTCTTTGTTCTTGCACTTGTGCAACAATTTTGCTTATTAAGTTATTATCTTTTCTTTTATACGAACTAAATTCACTAGTGTGTTGTACACATGATGAATATTGAATTTGTTTAGATAATAATTAATTATTTTAAATTTATAATTAAAAGATTTTGAAATTAAATTAAAAAAAATACTAAATAATCATCAATTTTAATTTATGTGAATCATCATTTTAACCATGAAGTCTCAATATCTTTAATTGATGGTTATATAGTATTTCTTATTAAATTTTGGAAATAAAATTCTTTTTGTTTTTGAATTATATATAAACTAGCGGCTTCACAGGTACTGACGTGCCTGTTCAGCCACTTTTTCTATTAATTTTAAAGTATTAATTATTATAATATTTAGGAATATATTATTTGTTTTTTTACTTTATTATTTGATTAATATTCCTCATTTCAATATTTTCATTATATTATATTCAACCCCTTTTTTATTATTTTAAAAAATTAATTTTAAAATTAGTAATGTTACACATCCAAGCAATTTTATTAAACATGCTCAACCAAACAAAAAATAACCACTCTTATATAAAGAACATGAAAATACATGCGTTCTTCTTCTTTCGTTTCTGTTGCAACGCCTCCAAATCCTTTTCCTTTTTCTTATTATTGCGTTGCCATAACTGTTGTTGTCGCATCATTGTCGTCGTCGTTGATGTCGCCCTTATTGTTATTGTCGTTGTCGTCGTGTTTATCTTCCTCCTCCTCCTTCACCTCCTTCTCCTCTACCTCTTCATTTTCCGCCTCCTCATCCTCTTTTTTCTCCTCTTCTTCTATTTATCGTTCTGTTGCGAATTTTCATAAAAAATAGAAACAAATTTTTATGAAAAACAGAGATGATTTTCATATAAAAATTGAATTGAATTTTCACAAAAACAGAAACAGATTTTCATATAAAAAAGTGAATTGAATTTTAATGAAAAACAGAAACAATTTTTTTCCTGTTGTTGTTTTCATTCTCCTCTTCCTCCTCCTTCTTGCCCTCCTCCTCGTTGTCGTCATCGTCGTCGGAAGAAGCAACAGGAGTTTACGGAGAAGAAGAAGAAGAAGAAGAAGAAGCTGCATAAACTGAAAATACAAAAAGTAAAATTGTCGAACTTGGTTGGACTTTGTTGCTAAAAATGTTTGGTTGTCTATAATTATTGTTTTAAAATTGTTAAGAATATGTTGCTCATCACCTTTTATCCAAATAATCTTCATCACTGTAATATTGTCATTACATTATATTCATAAAAAAATGAAGAGAAAAAATATCACCATACTTTAGCTGCCTTTCATGGTTTTTAGAAAAAATAATTTTTAAATTTTGATTTTTATAATGATTAGCTGATTAAAAAATTAGTTAACTTTTAATATATATAGAATAAATAAATACGAATTAAATAAGGTATAATAAAATCATTATATTATTATTATAATGGTCATAATATATTTTTTATTTTAAAAAGTAAACATCGTATTAAATATATGTTACTTATTTATAAAGAAATTGAATTTTGTTCAAATATTTTAAAAGAATAACTTTTAAAACTTTTAAGAATATCACTTGTTCAATTTGTTATTTAAATAATATTTATCTCTTCAATATTCCATCGCTTTTCTATTTTCAATTTAGGAAAACTAATTTAAAAATTAAGAACGTATTTAATTTACTACAATTATTACTTACGCTATGCTATTAGATTTGGATCAATATATTCAACAATTTTTTTATTATTTTTAAAAAATTAATTCCAGAATTATTATAAGTAAATTATAACTTAATATTAAAAAGATAGAAAACTAATTTAAGAGGATTATCTCTTTCGCATTTTTTTAACTTTTGCATGTTATTTTTATTTGAATTTTATATTTCCTCAATTTTTGTTCTTAAATTTACTTTTCTTCTATATTGTTTGTTTTTTTCCTTTGTATACTTTTAAAAAGAATTTAATTTTGTAAGGAAAAATAAAAAATAAATAAGAAAAAATGAAATGATACATGTTACTTTAAAAAATAACAAATTAATGAATAGGCTTCTTTCAGTTGTTGCTAAAAATGAAAGTACCGCATTCTTCCTTAGAGCTACCCATTTTTATCAATCATCATTATTTAGTTATGCATATTAATAATGTAATGAATTTTTTTATCATACTTTATTTGATTCAAATTTATTTAGTTTATGCATTTTAAATAATAAAAAACTCATGAAATTTTATTATTTTAATTTTAATTTTCCATAAACAAAAGTCACTCACAAAAAAAAAATCACGTGATTAATATGATCGAATAAAATTCATTTCTATACATATATAGCACTTAAATATCACTCACTCTTATAATATATCATAATTTTTTTTTGTACTCTTACCTAAATATATATTCATGTGAAAGATTTTTTCTTCATTATTAATCTTTAATATCTATATTATTTAACTATGTGTTATATTATACAGCTATGGCAACAAAGATATCATTTTGTTCGTACAGTTGTTTACAATTTATAAAAAATACTACATGATGAATATATTGTTACTTTAATTTTAGAAGATATATTATGAGTTTTAATTTATCAACGTTACATAATTAATCAAATAGTATTTTTAGGAATAACTTAAAGTATCTTATTTTTCCTATAATTAAATTATGATCAAGATATCTAAATTAAAAGTCCTCTATTAAGTAGGGAATAGAAATTAAAAATGAATAAATAAAGAAGAAGAAAGAGAAGGACATGATTTTGAAGAATAACACAGTGATAGAATAAAAACTTGGGAGTGGTTCCTCATTTATAGAAAAAATACAATAACTGTTTTTTTTTCTTTTTTTCTTTTCCAAGTAGGGAATTATAATAGTGTGAGTTTTCCTTTTTTTACTCTTTTATAGTGGTGTGTAACTGTTTTTTAAGTGGGGGAGTTCTTGGGTTTTTATAATTACGATTATGCCTAAATATTTTGTTTCATAAATTAATTATTGTAGGGATAAATTAGTCTAAAAAATTTGGACACCAAAGACTTGGTCAATTCTTAGTATTCCCTTTATATAATGCACAATATATAATGGCAATAGAAGTTTTTGGTGTCCAATTTTTTTGGACAATATTAACCCTTAAATAATTTGTTTTAATAAGTAAAATATTTGGATAAAATGGTAATAATATTATTTTTAAAAAATCCAACAATCCCACTAAAAAACGGTTTTCTTTCTCTTCCCTCACTAACACAGTTATTTTGCATTTTTTGTGCACTCACCTCAGAATTATGTACTAACCCATTCCTTAATCACTCTTTTTTTTCTTTCACCATTTCACATATAATTGCATGAATAAGCCAATAACTATCTTCTAATTTGTGTGCATTTTATATCGACAATAACATAGCTAATGTATGAAGTATACTATTTTATCCTCTCTATATATTTTATTAAATCCTTCCAACAATCATCATTCTTAAGGTGCCAAATGCTTAGGTGTCATGATTAAGATTTTTATTTTCTAATTATTTTTAATGATCATAATTAATTGAGTTTAAAATTATAAAATTTTAAATTTTAAATATAAAATACAGTTGTTGACATAATTTTAAAATGGTATATTATTTAATTAAATTATAAAATTTTATCTTTACACAATTGTTGATAAATTTTAGAGAAAGTTTTTTTGTTTTTATTTTTTTAAATTAATCACAGTTAAAATTTAAAAATTAAAATTTCATACATAAGATATGATTGTTCGACATAAATATAAAATAATTTATTTGTATTTTTTTATTACCGTGTCCTGCCTATTTAAACAATTCTAAAATCAATTGTAGTTGACGCGTGAGTTGACAGAGCTGGTAAGCTAAGCATGCCTGATTTTTTAAAATTACTAAAATAAAATAATAGTAATAATATCGAAAAAATTGTGTGGTTATAAAGAGAAAGAGAAAAAGAGATAAAGAGAAAAAGTAAGAGGGAGAAACAAAAGAGTGGGGCCAAGAAAGATAGAGCAAAAGATGTAAAATTTTCTGAAATAAAATAAAATAAATTTTTATTTCCAAAAAAAAATCATTTAGTGTTTATTTATCAGAAACCATCTTTTTTTTTTTGCGCATGCAACATGTTCGCCCAACTGATTGGCAGACTAGGGAAAAAAATGAGGTTCTCCTCATAATGAGGCGAACTTGGTTGCAAAAAGTGAATTCTGCACCAAGTTCGCCAGATTAACAGGCGAACATCATGTTGTTTGCAATGCTGATTGGCGAACATGAAGCAATTGGCGAACTTGAAGTTTAACCCTACTATTCCACTCTATAAGGCGAACTTGGTACTACCTCCATCTATAAATACGACCCCAAAGCGCTACACCACTTACATATCTCCAATCTCTTTCTCACTCTACCCCCTTTCTTCCCCATTCTCTAGCATATGCGAGTTTTTCTTTTGTTTTCATAATTTTTGACTAGTATGAGTGATAGAATATTAGTTTCTATACATTATGCTGGTCAAATAAGAAAAGACCAAGAGGGGAATGATATTTTTAGTTGCCATCAACCAATATTTGTTTGTTGGCCAAATACAGAGATGGATTTGCAACAGCTTAAAGATTTTATTCTGCGCTGCATTGGGCAAGAGCACAGAAAATGAGTCCAAAAAGTTTACTATAGATATCCGCACGTAATGGATGGAACCTTTCACTTCAAAAGGTATTTTCATAAATAAATTCATAATGTTGTTGCGTTGGTTATTTGTGGATGAATTTTTTGTAATAGGTTTGTGTTGAATTTATTTTTGCAGATTTTGTCTATGTTACGATAGAGACGTTGCACTAATCGATGGCTGGCATTTACATTTAGGAACAGTTTCCCTGTTGGAGTTATATACTGTTCTAATCGATGAGGGGAATGACTCGGAGGCTGAGTCACAATCTGGTGTGGGGGAGTGGCAAGAAATATAAGCCGATCAATGCTGGATCTGAACAGGATGCCCGAGGATAGTAGCGAGGGTTCTATCCCATCTCTTCTTTGTTCTTGCACTTGTGCAACAATTTTGCTTATTAAGTTATTATCTTTTCCTTTATACGAACTAAATTCACTAGTGTGTTGTACACATGATGAATATTGAATTTGTTTAGATAATAATTAATTATTTTAAATTTATAATTAAAAGATTTTGAAATTAAATTAAAAAAAATGCTAAATAATCATCAATTTTAATTTATGTGAATCATCATTTTAATCATCAACTCTAAATATCTTTAATTAATGGTTATATAGTATTTCTTATTAAATTTTGGAAATAAAATTCTTTTTGTTTTTGAATTATATATAAATAATCAAGGATAATTAAATCTTGAATGTATTAAATTTAATTTTTATTATAATTACAAATGTTAGAATTATTTTGGAAGATTATTCATATTAAGCAAATCAATCAATTGATGAAATTGACTTTTCAATTCAATTTTCTCTTTTTTTTTTGTGTAAAAAAATATAGATATAAAATATAATAATTTTTTTTAAAAAAAAGACTTAGAGAAAAATAATTCGAATTATTATAATATTTATATACTTATAAAAATGTATACATATATCTTCTTAAATTACATTTCCTTTTTTGTTTAGAATGAATCAGTATGTTGTTTTCACATTTTTTGTTCTATTACTCATAAAAAAATAGATCAGAATTTCTCCTTAATGATCTTATCTCATGGTATATATATCACAATAACTAGTATTATTTGGACAGTTAACATAACATGCACATCATCTTTGAAACACATACCCAACATAAAATCAATGTAGTACACATCACTTGCCCAAGTTTCGTGCACTCAACCATCAATGGTATCGCGCAACATAATGTGTAAAAGTAATAAACCTAAAAAAAAAATTAAACAGTTATCTGTAAATTCTTAGTGTACATTCATAATTAACCAATGTTTTTCAATTACAAAATTAATTAACTAGAAGTTCGGTGCATATTAAATTATTAATAGAGATTCATTTTCGTAAATTTGATTTTAAAATGACTCTTAAACTTTCTCAGAATATAATAATATACGCTAGTGCTTGAAAGTTGAAACTTCCCTATATTCTCTCTGCCCCAAAAAAAGCTTCCATTTTCAGTTTTTCCCATTTTATATATTTGCAAATGGTACAACATACGTCAGAGGTAGGAAGCGGTAATCGCGGCTGGGGAAAAGGGATGGATCGTGATACATATCTATTTTTAATAGAAATCATAATTTTATTTAAATAAAATCAAAGTGACATTTACAAATAACATGAAAAAATAACTATTTTACATCTAATAGGGAAAATAAAATCTTAAAGTTTGGACTATGATTTAAAAAAGGTGCAATTTTCAATTCAAGAAATCTTGTAGAAATAGAAATATATTAGAGTTACTTATACTTTTTTATTGAACACATGTTTTTCTACACATGAGAATACATCTTCTTCGTATAAAAGTGAATATTTTTCAATTTTATACATTTGAACAAAATAATGACTCCCTTGATGTTTTTCTTTTAGATTTATAAGGATTTGAATCTTTAATGCATTAGCCATTGTAAAGGGATATAAAATACACCATAAAAAGAAAAATACCACCACATAGGTATCGTTTCAAATTCAAATTTAAATCTGTGACTACCTGAAACATAAAACAAAAAACAAAACAAAAAATGAAATAGCAACAAAAGGGATGAATAAAAAGAGAGAAGCAGAAAAATAAAGAAAGACGAAAAGGAAAAAGGGTAAAGAAAATAGGTGACAGAGGAGGCGGGGTTGAAGGTAAGGGAAGAAAAAGAAAAAAGAACGGAAAATGAGGTGGTTTTTTGGTAAAAGAGGGAAGAAGTGAGACATGAGAAGAACCAAGATGGGGGCAGCGACAGTCGCCGTCCACCAATAACACAGTAGCGTTCAGAGAGGATGGAGCAAAGCGTTCAAAGAAAAAAGTTTTTGTATACAACAATTTTTATTCATAAGAATTTCCCTCTCCGAGTAAATTAGCATATAAGGGATGGATCATGATTAATCACTATTTATTCATAACAAAAATAAAAATATTCATTCATAATCGGGATATAGAAAAATTATAATGAAATTTTATTTTGATCCTTAAGATTGGTAGGTTGCACTGAATTGGTTATCGACTTTCTAATTATACTAATATGATATCAAAATAGGGTTTAACTAAAAAATTTAATGTAAAATGAAAAAAAATATATATATATATATATATCATATAAAATAAAATCTACAAATAAAATATATAATTTAAAATTTTTTAAAAACATGTGTATATTTTTAGTGAACCCAAAGCCCTAATTTAAAAAATATATTTTAAAGTACAAAATGTATGTCTGTTTGTTAGTGGTGAATTTTTATATGATGAAGTGATACACCAATAAAATATCAAAGAAGAATTAGTTAATAGGAAAGAAACACATTATATAGAACTCTCTCAAAAAACTGATCATCCGAAATAATAAGCAATAGGTTATCCGAAATCGCGGAGATCCAAAATAATAAATAGCAGATCATCTGACATAGTAGATAATAGATTATCAAAAACTCAAAAAATCATCCAAAACTTTCTTAGCTGTCACACAAACAACTCCCAACACTCTCGGCGCAAATGAAAGTTGAATTTGAGCCGTAGTCAAGGTCGCACTGCGATTCTCGGTTCTCGTCGCATAGAAAGAACACGAAAGTAAATAGTAGTGAAGGAGAAGACAACGACGAGTAGCATGACCAAGAGAGAAGATGGTGGCAACTTGGCAGTAGCGCAGTTGAGCTACCAAAGAAATGGTTGCACTGCGATTATCTTCCCCAGGAGAAGGATAGCTCTTAAGTGGCATGAAGAAAAATTGAAGACGACAAGATCTTATGGAAGTCGTTGATGGGTAATGTGGTCACGGTGGTAAGCGAAGAAGAAGAAGAATGAAAGTGGAGATAATGGTACTAGCTCGATAATGACGATGAATGCGATAATTAGCTAGTGGTTGGTTAAAAAGGTATTGACCATCAATACTTTGTTATTTTAAAATGGAATAATATATATTATTTTTTAAAAATTTTCATCCATTATTTTAAAAATTAAGAATAAAAATATAAAAAATATACATAAAAATAATACATATCACATTTTAAATTTTAAAATGTTATTAATTAGTAATAACAAATTCAATTATGCTATTTGAACAAGGGAATTGATCAACAAAGTGATTAACCAAGTAAACTTGCAATAACAATACCTCTCTCACCAAAACGAGCTTGGTACACGCGCTGTTCCCCCTCCTTCGCCAGTCAGTGTCTTCTTCCTCCTCCGTCGTCGTCGTCTTCTTCTTCTATCATATTTGCATCTTCTTCTTCATCTTCTATGTCTTCTTCTTCTCTGTTATACATTGTTGTCCTTCTTCTTCTTCTCTGTCTTACATTGTTGTTGTTGATGTTGTTGTTCTTCTTTTTTGGAGTATTGCACCGAAATATAAAGCAATAATGCACCGAAATAAGAAAAAATGACGCACCGAAAAAGCGAAAAGCACAACCAAATTAAGGAAATCATATAAAAATAAAAAACTGCACTGAAATATAAAGCAATAATACACCGAAATAGAAAGCAATAATGCATCGAAAAAACAAAAAGCCCTAAGAAAATCTTGTAAAACTAAAAAATTGCACTAAAATATAAAGCAATAGTGCACCGAAATAAATGTAATACGTAAAACACAATAGAAAGTTATAATGTAAGCACATTCTTCTTTTTCTTCCCTCCCTTCCTCCTTTCTTTTTTCCATGTCTGCATCATCTTTTTCTTATTCTTCTTTCCTTCCTTCATTTCTTCCTGTATCTTCTTCTTCCCTTCCTTCCTTCCTTCATTTTTTCATTTCTGCATCTGCATCTTCTTCTTTATGAATAGAAAACAATGGAAAAAAATGATGGAGATGGCAGTACAATCAGCAGATAAAACGAATGTGAATCATGAAAAGAACGATGGAGAATGATGTAGACGACGCAGAGAACGTGAACAAAAAAGGAAAGAAAACAGAAAACAAAAAAGAACGTTATATAAAACAAAATCGAATTCTAGTGTGTCTGTGGTTTGGCCATACACATGTATGTAGGGTACTGAGCCAATGGGAACATGACATGTGGAGGGGAGAGAGGAATGAGCACATGGTGTGAGATGCTTTGACAGAAAAACGTTGCACAAAGTGAAAAGACCACAGGGTTATTAGTGAGATGTCTAATGGAGTGTGATTAGTGTAGAGTTGGTAATTAGGGATGCATGAGATGGGCTTGGGCTGTGTATGTTATGGGGTTGGGTCTCTTTTATGTGTAGGGCATACTCTTTTTGATGCCGTGCAGAGTGAATGGTGAAGTGGGTTTTTGTATTTATTGGGTTGGAAGAGAATTGTGGAGATGTCTTTGAGAAAATGTTTAGTAAAAAAATAAATTATTGTGATTATGGAAAGCAGAGACCGAATGCAAAAAAATTCCAAGGCCTATTTTTTTTAGGAAACCGCTTAAAATATGAGTATATGACAATGGGAGAAATTTTTTTATGTATATAAAAACGAAGATAAAATTTTGAAAAAGAATAAAAAAAAAACCGAAAAGATTTTAATGTCAATAAATATAGAAAAAGATTAATAAAATATAATATATTATTAAATTTATACTTTAGTAACTATAATAAGAAAATTCAACGACTATAAATATAATAATTGGAGTTA
Organism: Stylosanthes scabra; assembly: GCA_036250425.1. Lineage (NCBI taxonomy): Eukaryota > Viridiplantae > Streptophyta > Magnoliopsida > Fabales > Fabaceae > Stylosanthes > Stylosanthes scabra. Next base: position 35,346 of record JASCZI010090724.1, read on the forward strand.
GGAACAATAATATTGTATATATCTTATTATATTTTATTGTTTTTTAAATTTATATAAATCTAATTATTGGTAATTTGTTTCATTTGTAACTAAATGTAATTTTATGTTTAATGCACCATTAATTTACGTTTATAATAAATATGTTTGAAGTTAACAATTTTTTGTTTACATAATGGATTTATTTATGACTCATAACATAATAATATATTTTAACCGAGTGACACTAGAAATTATGTTGAAATTTCATGGAGCGCTAAATGACTATGAAGAGTATGGGTTTTTTTTTTTTTGGTATTTGTATGGGGGTTTTCCGTTTTTCTACTCACCGTCGTCAGATGGAAAATCCTAACACTTTTTTTTTGTTTTTTCTATTTTTTTCTACTCAGGCTCAAACCAGTGAAATGTTAATCCTATTCCTCTTCTTCAATTTTTTTTCTTCAGCCTTGGGTGGGATTGGATCTTTTATTTATTCACCATGTAGTTACATCATGAAATTTCATCCAAAATTTACCAAACCCACATACCATCCCATAAACAAACACAAAAAAACAAACCCATTAGGCTGGCCCATATCCGCTTCCCTTAATTAACCACTTTAATAATCATTATCATCATTCTACTTAATCGCCTCCATCCCATCAAGAAGCCGACATTATAGGATTAGCCTCTGCCTCAGTACTGCATCCTTTGATGCTTGTCTCCTTCTCCCTTCTACATGTCACGTACCCACTGGATTAGCACACAACATACATGTGTATGCCCAATTTATCACATACACAGTAGACCTCGCCTGAAACAAAAAGTGGAGCGTGAATTATTTTATTTGGTTAGATACTTGGTTGGTAAAAACACTTGTTCACCTAATAATAAATATATCAAATTTTAGAGTATATATCCAATTCGGCCTTGACCATTTTTAATTTGGACAAGCCCACCCCTAATAATTCGAAACCCCCAATCCGACCCTCAACAATTTAAAAATTGGGACAAATAGGCCCTTAAAATCAATTTATCAACCTTAAATCCCAACCTCACAAATCGATTTTAAGGGCCTATTTGTCTAATTTTTAGATGATTGAGGGTCGGATTAAAATTTTTGAATCATTATTAGGGGTGAACTTGTTCAAATTAAAAATGACAGGGGCCGAATTGGGTGTTTATTCCAAATTTTATAGGAACACTTCTTTTTCTTATACTACAATAATATTTATAAGGAAATATCTAGGGATACGAATTTTCTAGAAAATTTTCTATAATAAAATAATTTATATCTTTATATCCCAAAAAAAAATAAGTAAGACATTATTTTTCAGAATACAGCTTTTTTTTTTGGAATTTGAAGCATATTCGCCTCAGCTTGAGGCGCTATTCCTATGAAAAAGCAAGTTCTTAGCAACCTACGGCGAACTAGGTGTTTTCTGGAAAATTTTCTATAATAAAATAATTTATATCTTTATTTCCCAAAAAAAAATAAGTAAGACATTATTTTTCAAAATACAACATTTTTTTTTTGGAATTTGAAGCATGTTCGCCTCAACCTGAAGGCGCTATTCCTATTAAAAAGCAAGTTCTTAGCAACCTACGGCGAACTAAGTGTTTTTTGGTCTGATTTACATGAAGTTCGCCTTAGGCTGCGGCGAACTTGGTGTGTTTTCTGATTTGCATGAAGTTTGCCTTAGCCTGTGGCGAACTTGCTGCAATCTTCGCCTATAAATAAGACCCTCAACGCAGCACCAAAATCACACCAAACCTCCATCTTTCCTTCTCATATTCTTCCTTTACCAACTTTTCACTTCCTGCCCATTTTTTTTTCTTTTAGGTAATATATGTTTCATATATTTTTATCTTCCATATGAGTGATAGGATATTAGTTTCGATTCACTATGATGGTCAAATAATAAAAGACCATGAGGGAAACGATGTCTTTAGTTGTGATCAGCCAACCTTCGTTTGTTGGCCAAACGAAGAGATGAGTTTGGAACAGCTGAAGGCTTTTATCTTGCGCTCTATTGGAGAAGAACACAGAAAACGAGTGCAGAAAGTCTACTACAGATATCCACACGAAGTAGACGGAATCTTTTATTTTAAAAGGTACGGGTCTTGTTATTTACCTGTTGCGATTATTGATGAGTAACTATAATAATCGAGTAATAATTTGTTTGACCAGATTTCGTCTATGTTATGATGACGATGTTGCACTAATCCGAGACTGGCACATACATTTAGCTATATTTCCTTTGTTAGAGCTGTATGCTATTCTAATTGATGAGGGAAATAGCTCGGAGGCTGACTCACAATCTGGTGGGGGAGTGAGCAGAAATATTCGGAGGCTGATGCTAGATCTTAACAGGCTGCCAAAGGGTAGCAGCGAAGGTTCCATTCCAAATTCAAATATATCAATGGCAGAGATTGTGGATAGTCATGATGAATCTGTTGTCGGAGATCCTGCCACACATGATTATCAACTCAATCATGATTCTAATAATGACCAAGAAGATAACGAGCCGGTAGTTGTTCCGCATGGTGAGGAAGATGACAAAGAAGAAGAAGATGAAGTAGAGGAGCAAGGAGTAAACTACTTCCAATGGACGCAACCCGCATACACACAGCCTGAGATTACCCGACAATATGATCACCCAGCACACTTTAGGTCGCTGAACCTTGAAGCGATGAACCTAGGGTCTTATGGGTTTCAGGGAGGCCCCGATGATGATCCAGTTGATGAGTTGGAGGTAGGCCAAAAATTTGATGACAAGGAAGTAGTGTTGTTGGCCTTGAAGACGTATAGCATCAGAAGAGCTGTTGAGTATAAGATCCTAGAGAGTGACAGGCTGAAGTACGTTGTGCAATGCGCCAATTTTGGACCATTGTGCCAGTGGGCCCTGCGCGTATCATATGGCAGAAAACAGGAGAAATGGGAGGTAAGGAGATACAGCGGCCCTCATTCTTGTATGCAAACATCTGCAAGGCAAGACCACCGCAGGTTGAACTCGAAGGTTATAGCAGATGCGATATTTTCGATGGTCCAAGCAGATCCGAGCGTAAGCATTAGAGTGTTGCAGGGTTCAGTGGAGACACATTTTGGGTATAAAGCGTCATACAGGAAAGTGTGGCTGGGAAAACAGAGAGTCATTGCTAAGATCTATGGTGACAGGGAGGAGTTGTACAATGCACTTCCAAGGTGGCTATTTGCCATGCAAATATACATACTTGGTATGTGTAATTTACTTTAGGTTGTTTCAAAGTTCATTGCAACATTTATCCTTGTTAGCCCATGTAGTTTTACTGTATAAGTCCTGATAAAAATTTTTTATTTAGGTACGTGGGTACAGCTAATGACCCAGGAATACTGTGGAGATGCCGATGCTCGAATGTTTCAGAGATTTTTTTGGACATTTCCGCCTTGTATTGAGGCTTCCAAGTATTGTAAGCCATTGATTTCCATAGACGGCACGCACTTGTATGGTAAATATGGGGGAACTCTGTTGATAGCAATTGCACAAGATGGGAATTCAAATATTTTGCCAATTGCTTTTGCCGTGGTCGAGGGTGAAACAAAGGAGGCTTGGTCATTTTTCTTGACACATCTCCGAGAGCAGGTGACGCCTCAACCTGGTTTACTTGTTATTTCAGATCGCCATAAGTCGATCGATGCAGCTTTGAATGATGAGAGGGGTGGTTGGTGCCCACCGCAAGCATTCCACGTGTTCTGTATAAGACACATTGCATCCAACTTCATGACACACTTCATGAATAAACTACTTAAGAAGGCTTTGATTAATACTGCGTATGCAAAATCAAGCAGGGAATTTGCTCATTATTATGGTCGGTTGACAGGACAAAATCCGGCAATCAAGACTTACATTGATGACATGCCGCTTACTAAGTGGGCCCAGTATGCTGATGACGGTCGGAGGTATAGCCACATGACCACAAACATCTCTGAGTGCATCAATGCGGTGATGAAGGCCACTCGTAATTTGCCTATCACGACGTTAGTGAAGTCAACCTATTACATGTTAAGCGAACTATTTTACAGGAAGGGATTAGAGGCTCAGTCTCAACAGCAGGCCGGCCATGAATTTTCACAATGGTTATTGCGGGCTATAAAGTTCAATTCGAAGTACATAAACACCATGAACGTTCACTCGTTCGACCGTACACACAAGTTTCACGGTTGAGGAATTGGTTGCAGTGCAGGGGGCGAGGAAAGCCAGGAGTTATCGGGTTTTGTTGGGTGAGGGTAAATGTGACTGCGGATATTTTCAGGCATTTCATCTTCCTTGCCGCCATTTGTTGGGCGCATGTTCTCATGCACGGCTTGACTGGAAGGCGCACGTAGACCCTGTTTACCGAATTGAGCAAGTCTTTAATGTTTATCAGATGGAGTTTCGCCCAATCGGGCACAAGGACAACTGGCCCTCATATGATGGTCCTCGGATTCGGCCTAACCCCGCATGGCAAATGGAAAGAGTGCATTTCTGGTTTCCACCGCTCAATCAAGGCAGAGACCAAGGACCAATCGTGCTTCCACTCAACCGGGTTGGTGGCGTGCTCAAACTCAGCTAATCGGAGCAAGTCCCGGATACGTTCATCAGGCCGCACCAAAATGATGCGCCGAGTGCGTATAACCCTAGGTTCCTGCATAAACATTGAAACCAAATGAATTACATTGTTATGTTCAGACCAGTTACAAGTTTAATACATAAACCATCACATTTTTACATACCATATGTGCAATTCTTCCTGCGATGTGGCCTGTCGCATCCGACCTATACAGTGTGTTCTCATACCCTCTAAGCAACTCCATCGACCTCATACGATCGAACAACCAATCTAACCACAACAAAATGCCAGTTTCTCGTTAAATAATTAATTAACTACATTAATAGATTCTAAAACCTAATTAAATTTAAGTAAATAATTCATAACTGGAACAAAATAAAAACTATCATACAAAATCTATCACACCTAATCAAATTTCATACCAAAACCATCACTAACTAACAACCTAATTAAATTAATATTTAAGCCATCTTATAAATATAATATTTAACAACCTAATTAATTAATTAAACTAACGCTAAATAAATAAATAAACAAACAAATAAATAACTAAAGACATAAATAAATAAACAAACATACAAAATAAATGATAGAGGGATGAGACAGCTAATTACTAATTTAAATAAATAAATATATCTAAAATAAATTAAAAATAAAAAACTCAAACAAAACTCATAAAAAAAATATAACATTCAACACCCTAATACTAATCAACTAAATTAACATTATTCTAACCTAAATTAAATTAATTTTACTTCATAAACCTAATTAATTAAACTAATACTAATTAACATTATTCTAACTAAAAAATCCCAAACTATATAAATAAACACCTAAAAATAAATAAACAAGTAAATAAAATAAAAAACAAATGAGAGAGGGAGAAATGAGGGGTGTGTACCCGGTGGGTGTTGGTGTTGGGATAGAAATGAAAACCACTGCAAATAAAAAATTTCGTGGTGGGATATATGTAGGGCAGAAGTTTGTCGCAACCTGCAGCGGTTTTGCATGAAGTTCGCCACAACTTCAGGTGAACATTGGGCTATTCTTTTTTTTTCACTAAAAATGCCGTAACTTGAGGCGAATTTCGTCCAGTTTTCAAAAAAAAATATTGGATGCTTATAAATAATGTCCTGCTTATTTGTTTATGGAATCAAAGTTTTTAAATAATTTATAATAAAAAATTTTGTATTATTGTTCCGTAACAGGATTTTTATTAATATTATTTCTTGTAAGATATATTTTCATTAAATCCATAACATATTAACCCAATAAACTTCATTAGCCTCTGACTTTTATAATGAATTTATATATACATGCACTGATTTTATTATGGTACTTTTATATCATATTGCTAATTTATTAATTTCAGCTCCGTATGTTCCTCAAGTAGTTAAATGAGATTATAAATGAGAGTAAAGCAGAAAAAGAAAATGGCTTGGAACAAGTTTCCCAAGGAAAAAAAGAAAAAAAAAAGTAGCATATAAATAAATAATAAAATAATAAATAAATAAATAAGATGAGCTACAAATCTGAGGAAAGAAGGAATAACAAAAACTTTTGAAGGGCGACCTGTTAATTCGGGTTCGGACACGCTTCCGCTCTATTTTCTCTGCTAATAATTTATCCTTCAATTTCATCTCCCACTACCTAGTTCCTCTTGGATTTGATCTTCCCTAGAGTATGCGTTCCTAATCCTGTAACTTTATTCAATTCTTTGTGGAATCGGTTTCTGATCAGTGGAATTGCAATGGACAATGAATTATTTGATTATTCTTCTAATTAATTTGATTTTTGATGAATAAATAAATAAACGAAGGAATCAGTGGAATTGCGATGGATTCGAGTTCGAGTCAGGAATTCGATTACCTGTTTAAGCTGTTGATGATTGGCGACTCCGGCGTCGGAAAGAGCAGCCTCCTTCTCTGTTTCACCTCCGATACCTTCGACGATCTCGCCCCCACCATTGGTTCCTTTCTGAATTCCCTTTGTTTTCAATTTACTGAAGTATTGAAGGTTTTGTGAATTAATTAATTAATTATTATTATTAGGTGTTGATTTTAAGGTGAAGTATGTGATGATGGATGGTAAGAAGCTCAAGCTTGCTATCTGGGATACAGGTATTTCTTTCTTTCTTTCTTTATTCGTGTTTCACATTTGGATATTTTGATGTTTGAGAGCAATAATATATTAAGAATTAATCTAGTTGTACCACTGTACACCTCCATACACCCTTGGCTTCTTCTTCCATCGTATTTTGTATTAATGTATTTTGTGAATTTTTCTATTATGTGTTGTAAATGGAATATATGAAGGTGTACATTTGTACATGTAGGATTACCGATATATTAATATCATTCATTTTGATCTTCATTGTGCAGCTGGTCAAGAGAGATTCAGAACATTGACAAGTTCTTACTACCGAGGGGCCCAAGGGATCATTATGGGTTAGTTTCAATTCTCCATTCCTTGATTCAAGTTCTTATACCTTTTGTAATGGGGCTGAAATTAAATGTCTTGGAATTGCCATGTGAGTCTAAGATCTATGTTGCATGCATGGACACATGCTTTTTGCCCACACCAGTACGGCTAGGCGTTGGGTATTTTGATATACTTCATTTTACCAAAACTATTTAAATTTGCAGTTTAAACAACAAGTTGATTAATTAGATTATTTGAATGTTTACTTTTTAACTTAAGATTAATTAAATTTGACATAATCATTATTAGTTGAAAATTACTATTTAATTTTAAAAATTTGTAAAATTCATATATATCCTGTCATATTTGTAACCCCCCCTCCCCTCCTTTTTTTTTTCTAAAATTTTTGTACCTCATAGGCTCATCATACCCGTATTTGTATTGGATAGGGATACTTATTTTCTAAACTTAGTCTTGAATACTGAATATGTTTGACCTTGTGCTGTTGGGCAGACCTCTGCAGTCTTTGAGATGGTATGCTATGGTATGAGGGATTAAGCTAATGTCTCTTTATTCGCCTTCAGAGGGTTAAAGCCAAGTTTTTATTTCATGCTATTAGTTTATGGATGCTTTTGAGCCATGCTTATTGCTTAGGCCAGGTTGCAGTATGTTGATTAATTTTCAAAATTGAGAAATGTATCCTTGTCCCTGCCAATAGATGTACTGTTCAAGATTATTTTGTTTAGGATTAATTGATTATATCTTAATTTTGTTTCTCTAATCGGTTTAGTTTATGATGTAACTCGGCGAGAAACATTTACAAACCTCTCTGAAGTGTGGGCAAAGGAAATAGAACTTTATTCAACAAACCAAGACTGCATCAAGATGCTTGTAGGAAACAAAGTGGATAAGGTATTTAGACCTTTTGTGATAGCATACCCTTCATCTTTCTTGTGGATTCTTCAATTGCATGAAGATACATATGTCAGAACTCACTCTATAAATACATTTCTTGCTATTTCTGCTGGCTACTTAAACACAAATGTTACTTACTCCCTTCTGGATAAAATTTTTAGAGACTAGAGATTAGTGAAAATACTTGCATATTTTTTCATTTTTACCATTTTCTCTTTTTAACATATTTGGCTTCACCTTCCTGTAAATTAGAAGTTTCATGTTTGGAATGGCAAGAACTAAAGTTCACTCAAGAATGAAATTCTTTTTTTTCATAAGAATTGAATTCAATTAGAAATGAATTTTTTTCATAGTGGTATAGAATTCTTTTCTCACATTAAAAAAACTTTACAAACACGTGATAGTAAGAAAAAGGGAGAAAAATAAGAAGGCTAGCTATTCGTTTGATTTTACCTGGTACTTGAGGTAAATGTAAATCCTAAACTACATGGAAATCAAATTAACCACACTTCAAGTCATGTATCTAGTATGACATGCTTCTCTTTTGTTTATTGTTCTGACTTATATATGCATATTGTATTTTTTTAAGAAACTTTTTATGTATTCCATTAGAGGACTTGACATACTGGTGAAAAATATTTCATTTTCAGGAGAGTGATAGAGTTGTGACAAAGAAAGAGGGAATTGACTTTGCAAGGGAATACGGTTGCCTATTTATTGAATGTAGTGCTAAAACTCGAGTAAATGTACAACAATGTTTTGAAGAGCTTGTTTTGAAGGTATGTTGGAAACGATATATCAATACTCCCATTGTTTTATCTGTCATTGTCAACAAATTCCATCATGAAAGTTGACAATCATTTTGCCTTTTTGTGTTGTTTTCCGACACAGATTTTGGATACACCTAGCCTCTTAGCAGAGGGTTCTAAAGGGGTTAAGAAGAACATTTTCAAGGACAAGCCAGCCCAATCTGATGCAGCCACAAGTGGTTGTTGCTGATGATAGTTTCATTCCAGAACTTAACTGCATTTTTAATGTCTTCAACAGAAAGGGCATTGAGTCCATCTTCGGTAACAGATTCCCAACAAAATTTAGCAGCTTGGGAATATAATGATGATGGGTGTCTGCTTGGAATATACGTTTATGGTTTGATCGCATTTGATTTATTAATATGTAGATGTCGATGTACAAGGATCATGGATGTCAAGAAAGTCATTTGAAAATTGTATATAACGTCTGGACAATGGCGTTGCTCTAACTGTTAATCACTATCAAATATCAATGAAAGCAATATCAGATTTATTAGTACTTTCTACAAATTTATGATTTCTTAATTCAGGAGCTGGATCTTTTTTCTTCATCTTTGCAATTTTTACTTTTAATCCATATACCAGTTAGTTTTTCTTGGATCTAGTAACAATATAACATGCCAAAAGTTTTTTTTTTTTGGACAGAGGTTGGAATACCAACCCGGCCCAGCACAACGACCCACCCAACACTACCTAAAACCCGACCCACCAGAGGCACCCACTCCAACCCCTCCCCATCCCTAATCGAACCCTAACTACCATCAACAACTTATCCTATCTCAGAGCACAAGATGCAGGACCACCACCAGACGCAGGACTACCAACAACAAGGACACTACACAAACAACCACAGACTGAACAGACTAGAAGCAAAACACCCTCACCAACACTACAACGACAAATAAACGAAACCAAAGGAAACCCTAACCTCTAGCAACCTCTACTATCCATTCCTTCTATCCCTAATTCTAATCGCCTCTGATCTGATCGAATCTTCGACTGTGATTGGCAGGTTGTGTATTGATATTGGACGCGACAGAGCAACAGCAATAGATTTAGCAAGTTCATGAGCAGCAGTGTTAGCTTCTCTTGGTACCCAAATGAATCCCTTTCCTGGTAAGTCCCTAGTCATCTCCCATATATCTTCTAGAAAAGCATCAATCTCTGGTATGTGAGTTCCTAATTTAATAGCTTGAACAAGGATTTGGCAATCTGATTCAAAGAGTACTTTGTCCGTGTTGAAAATTTTTGCCAGGATTGCTGCTTCTCTTAGTGCAAGAGCTTCAGCTGCCAAGGGAGATGATACCTTTCGAGTACCCGAGTTGATAGCCAGAACGCTTCCATTGCTGTCCTTGCAAACCAGAGCTGTGAAACCAACTCCGGATGACCTCACAAAGGAAGCATCGACATTTAATTCTGTCCACCCTATCAGAGGTGGATTCCAGGTAGCTTTCTTTTGAGGCTTTCTTCTGTGATTAATTAAGGCATTCTGCATTGTCTGTTTACCTCAATGAACTCTGTTTCCAACCAATTTGCTTTTAAAACAGTTAGTTTAGGATTAGGCTTTTGCTTTTGATAGATTGCTCTGTTTCTTTCTTTCCAGATTTCTCAAACTAAACATATTAGTTTCCTGCAATATAGCTGAAAATCAGAGCCACAAGTATCCCTAAACCTTTGTAGCATGTCAGATAACCAACAGTTTAGAGACTTAATGTTCATAGGATTAGGGCACTGCTGTAATTGAGAACCAAACCAAACTGGTCTAGTCCAGGGACATAAAAGAAGGCAATGTTCAATAGTTTCTGGGACCTCATTACAAATAGGGTACAAAGCTGTTTTTGAAATTCTTTTGTAAAACAAATTTTGAAAAACAGGGACAATGTTGTAAAGAGCTTTCCACAAAAAAAAAAATAATTTATTTGGTATGTCCAACTTCCAAATAACTTTCCAACAGGTTTCATCTAGATAACTTGTGGAAGGTTTGCTCATTTGTTTATTACAAAAGTCTTTTATAAAGACATTGTACCCTGTTTTAACCGAGAACTGCCCATCAAGTTTATAATCCAACACAAGGGCCCAAAACAGCAGAAAAATATGAAATCTTTTTTGTTTGGGCTAATTTGTTCTACATACATTTTTTGTTTCTCTCTAAAAAAAGTTGTGTCAAGTGGAAAAAAAGGTCGAGTATTTTTCCTTTTAGAAAGTGTAACATAGTTTTACTTAAATAAAGCCGAACGACATAATACCAACAAAAAATAAAAAAAGCCTAACGGCATGTAGTTGAACTATAATATGTGGCGAGGCAAGTGTAGTAGTGGCAAAGTTGTTAATGTGTTGTAGTGGCAAAGTTGTTAGTTTGCCTCCAAAGAAGCCACACCGGGTTCGATACCCAGCAATGGTTGTGGATGAAAAAAGAACCCTGTCAGTATGAGAGGAGAGATGTGTGTGTGAGTGTGTATGACAAAAACAAAAACAAAAAAAAAACTATAATATGGTAGGAGGCGCAACCTTCAATTACTCAAAATTTTAATGGTAAGGGAACACTAATGTACTGCAACACATATAGATATATTTTTTTTTCTCCACGTAAAAGAGAAAAATTTTCAGATACGAAGCTTTAGATAAAATTATATCCCAATGATAATTTTTTTGAATCTTCATAACATAATTATCTATAAAAAAAAAATGGCAAAATACACCACAAAAGGGGTTATTTGAAATCCATATGTGGATCTCAAATTTGGACCTTTTGAAGAAACAGAAACTAAAATCAAACAAGAAAAGGAAAACAAAGGGAACCAGGAGAAGGAAACCCTAAACCCTGACAAATCAAGCTGAGTTGGTCTAATGGTTAGTTTACTCTCGCAGAGGACAAGAAGGCAATACCTAATTTTATGTGGTGAGTTGAGGCTTACTCAATTCTAAAATAGTATATTTGATTTAATCTAGTAAATGAATCTCTCGTCTTATAAACTTTTAAGTTTTCTTTATTTTCAAAGGGATAACTCACTTTTTGGTCACAAAGGTTTGGGCCTGAAATCAATTTGGTCAAAAACGTTTTTTTTTCAAAACTAACATAAACGTTCTTTTTTGTTTTTAAAAAGACCAAAATGACTAAATTACCCTTTCCCCCTTTGGAAACGTTATGTCATTCCCGCGAAAGCCTTAATCACTTGTTATGCCAAATTAGAAACCCACAAACTTTGAGAGAGAGAGAGCAATGTCGAAGCCCTAAACCCATTGAGAGAAAATGTCGAAGCTTGCAACTATGAAGGCACAAAATCAGCGACGTGGCTGGAGAAAGGTGATTAATGAGGACTTCAGCAATGACGATGGAGTTGTGAGAGAGCTGTTTTTCCTGTGCACAAAGAAGTTGCAAACATGGCTGAGTACAAGTGGCAAGTTGGCACGGTTTATGCTTCTCGAGATGAGTTCAAGGAAACTGTGTCTTCTTTTGCTGTTCACACTGCAAGGGGAATTAAATTTGATAAGTGTGATAGGAAAAGAGTCATAGTGATTTGCCAACCTGACTGCCCCTTTCGGCTATACGCTGTAAAGATGAATGAAGAAGACACTTAGCAGCTTAGGAGCTGTAAAGTGAGGCATTGTTGTAAGCAAGTGCAAGGGGTTGGGATAATGCACTCAAAGTGGTTAGGGAAGGTATTTAAGAAGAAGGTAGAGCAGAATCCGAAAGTAAAGGTTAAAGAGCTTGTCGTCAAGGCTGACCGGAAGTGGAATCTGACTGTAAGTACATCCATGGGCAGGACAAAGCACAATGCCCTCAACCAGATTCAAGGGTCATACCGGGAGTAGTATAAGAGGCTTGCGGACTATACAGCAGAGTTGCTTCGGTCAAATCCTGGGTCTTCGGTCCATCTAAAAGTTTCAAGGTCACCAGATTTTGAGCAAGAGGTCCAAACGTCTAATCTGAACAATTGGTGCATATTCCAGAGACTGTATGTGTGCCTGGATGCGTGCAAAAGGAGCTGGCAGCACTGTCGGCCATTCATAGGCCTTGACAGGTGCTTCTTGAAGACACCACAGGGTGGCCAACTGCTGACGGCAATTAGGTGGGATCCGAATAACCAAATGCTGCCCAGTGCCTATGCTTTTGTAGAAGCTGAGAACAAAGACTCCTGGATTTGGTTTCTCCAGCACCTTGTTGATGATTTGGGAGCTGAAAGAGTTGGGAGATCAACATTGATGTCTGACCAACAGAAGATTAGGCTAAATACTGTGTTAAAAAATTGTTCCATTTATAGTGGTGTACAAACAATGCTCTTATTTGTTCCTGATTATTAGGGTACTTATCATGTGATACTAATTGTGTGATAATTCTGTTCAAACTATAATTTTTATGAAACTGTTTATTATGTCAGCTTAGGGTACTAATGTGACTAAATAAATGGATAATGAACTTCTGAAGACATGGCTAACGATTTTACCTTAAATGCAGGGGTTGGTTCCAGCAATTGATGCAGTCATCGAGGGAGTTGATAATCGATTCTGCGTGCGACATTTGTACAACAACTTTAGGAAGAGGTTTCACAGACTACACCTGAAGGGACTAATGTGGAAGTGTGCGAAGGCAAGTTGGTGGAAGGACTGGGAAAAAGAGATGAGGGAGCTGAGGTTAGTCAATGAAGAGGCCTTTAGCTATTTGAACAAAATCCCACCTAGATATTGGTCTAAATCTAGGTTTACATTTCACTCCAGAGTTGATACTCTACTGAATAACATGTTGGAAAGCTTTAATGGTGCAATTGTGTTAGCAAGAGAGAAACCTATAGTAACCATGTTGGAAGAAATTCGTGTTTATCTGATGACAAGATGGGTTGAAAATAGGGAACTGGGCCAAAGGTTTGAGGGGGTTATCCTGCTCAGAATCAGAAAGAGATTGGAGAGGAAGGGTAAGTATGCTGGACAATGGCGCCCGGCTTGGTCAGCTGCACAAAAGTATGAGGTTCGGAGGGAACAACAGAAGCTTGTAGTTGACTTGGCCAAAAAGGAGTGTTCTTGCTGTAGGTTTCAGATGAGTGGGCTGCCCTGCACTCATGCAATTAGCTGCATCAATTTCAAGTCCTTAAATATTGATGAGTATGTGGATGACTGCTATAAGAGAGAAACTTTATTTGAAATGCTATGAATCGGTGATACACCCGTGTAATGGACCTGATTTATGGGAAAGGGCAGAGTTCGACGACATCATGCCGCCACCATATCGGACTCCAAGCCACCGCCTTACAAAGAAAAGGAGGAGGGGGTCTGCTGAGGAAGAAGGCAGAGATCAGACTCACTTGTCAAAGTCTGGCCAAATACATAGATGCTCTAACTGTGGTGTTGCTGGCCACAAAAAGAGAGGCTGTCCAAAGCCACCTGATAGTGTATGTATATATAGCTCTACTGTTTTTTAGGGTTTAGGGTGTGCATATTTAATTTTTTGGAAATGTATTGATAGGATTCATATATTTTTGGCAACCATACTGTGTGATAGGATTCATATATTTTTTGTCTACATATATTTGTTTGTTGGATGTGGTTTATTGTTGCTGAATTTATTTGTTGGCTGTGGTTTATTGTTGCTGAATCTTTTTGTTGGCTATGGTATATATGATGTTTTTGTATTGTTGGGTATGAGAGCATTAGATGTCATAAGGATTTTAGCTGTGTTGTTGTTGCTGAATTTGTTTTTGTCTTTAGGCCCAACCATCCAAGAAGGCTAGAGTGAGCACAAATGCAAAAAGCAAGGGAAAGAGGTCTCTTTCCCAGCCTCCCCCACAAACTGCCAACAACACAACAGGGGTAGCTCTAGCATCTTCTTCACAACCCCTTCAAGCAAGACTCCCAGCCAGTCAAATACAGATGCCAACATGGCCAGGAAGATCAAGAAGAGGCTCAACTCATAGGCATGTACAAGGGCCAGCATCTTCTCAACCAAACCCAAAGGCAGATCATCTCAAACCAACAAGAAGATAACCACCAAGCACACATCAAAGGCAGCAATTAAGCCCACCTCAAAGCCAGCTTCTAACCCCACCCCAAAGCCAGCTTCTAGGCCCTTCCCAAAGGCAGCCTCTCAGCCAGAAAAGACAATCATCAAGCCCACAGATAGGCCCAGCTCATCCCAACCCACAAGAGAGAGGCCTATGTTTTGTGTTAGGCATGTTGGTGCAACACATCTCTCTCCACAGAAGCTGAGAACCATGGCAAAGCTTCCACCAAAATCTTGGAAGCACATATAATCTGTGTTTTGCTTAGGCCTTTTGGAGACGTGCATTTTGTCTTTTCGAAAAAGTGTCAAACATTTATTGCTGTGGTTACCATATTTTTTGTGCAACTTTCACACTTTGATTGCTATTTAGTTATGGTTTGTATTTAAATACCTATGATGTGTTATTTTGGAATAGTAGATGAGATTGGAATTGTTCTTTTAAGGGTCATTTTGTGTAATGGATTTGATAGGTTTATATGCACCTATGGTTATGTATGGATTTGACTAAGTTTAGTCTAATTTTAGTCTAATGCAAGTCTGCTTATTATGTATGCAATTTTCTCTATCAGGTACCTCCAATTGGTCATGCTAAAACAGATAATGTTCCATATGGAATAGTGGTGTTTAATTCATGTCATGCCCAAAATCTACTTTCCAGCCATGACATGTCTAAACACATGGTTTCAAATTTCAATTTTTGTAACTATCACTAAACATGGTACTTATTGCCTTGTCTTTTTTTCCCATTCATGTTGGGCATATCAGTCTGGCTTTTAAATTGCTTAAACACATCATGCATTGATCATGAGATGCAGGGATGAACATTTAAGGCAACCTATTCAATTAGCATATCAAATTTATCAAACTTTACAATATCTCATGCATCATGAAGCATATACACCTCAAAACAGATGCACATAACATAGTTAATTACAACCCTAGAGCTAAATTAAACCTAAACCTAAATCATTATCAATCAGAAGGAACTACACCCCTAAATTCTCCATCATTTCTGCAACCACATTACAAGGAGACCTAGCCACCCAAGCAATCCAGCAAATGCAACAACCTTCAATTTCCCCTCAATTGCCTTCACCTTCAATTTCAGTTTAGAAACCTTTATCCTCAGTCTAACCATCTCCGGGTCCTCCTCTACATGTTCTTGGTCAGCCCACTGAAAGAACCCACATTCCTTTTCCTCCTGCAAAGCCGCAAACCAAGCAGCACCAGAAACATGAAGAAGAAGAATCCCCATTTCACCCAGCCCTTACCCGTAACACACACACACTAAAACGTAGAAAAGGGGACTTACATCATAATGGACGCAACCCCAAAATCGCCTCCCTGGGTTTTCCTTTGTTGCCACCACTTTGAGCACGGGTGGTTCTCCGTGGTAGCACAGAATCATCTGCCTCTGCCCGCTAGCAGAACTCCTAGTTGCCCTCGACGACGACCTCGAGTTCTGGGAGGCCATGGTGACGAGCTTTAGATTAGGGATTTCAGGTTCTAGGGTTGGGATTTGCTTTCTTCGATGCTTTCTGTAGCCTTCTTTATTGTATTGACCTAACACAAACGTTCTTAACTACCACTAATAGACCAGGGATAAAATGGTAAAAATGTCTGTTTTAAACTTAATAAAAATATTTGTAGTATTTTTGACAAAAAAAAACGTTTGTGACCAAATTAATTTCGATCTATAACCTTTGTGACAAAAAAATGAGTTATCCCAAAATGTGAGACCAACTCTCATACTTGAACCTTAACACTCTAACTATTCTTAAATTAAAATGATGAAATCCACAGCTGATAAAAGTTAAAATAAAAAAATAATTAAACTATTACTTATCACTTTGTAAATTTAACAATTTAATTTTTTCTTTATGGACCCCTCAACTAATTAATTGTCAGTTAATGTTGCACTGCTCCTTGTGCCTGCTACTGTGTGGTAGATTTTTCCATCCAAAAAGCATAATTTATGTCTTTATGATTTATTTTTTTTTAGCTGTTTCTTTGAAAATTCAATTTGTAAGCCGAAATTATGGACCATTCTGCCTAAATTGGTTGAAAATATTATTGTTACGTTTCAATGTTTCACGGCTGTGTTAAATAAAAATTCCATAGACTTCTCGAGATCCAAAAAGTAACATAAATCTATGCTTATTAAGCATTATTAGAGATTAAATTTTATTTACCCCCACATGTACTCATAATAATAATATTATTAATAATAATAATTATTAATTAACAACCTAGGCATGATGATATTTAAAAAAGTAGCAATAATGAGTGGTGTATGGCCCTAATTTCCGCCAACAGATTTAGGACACAGGATATTCAATGTTTGTTTGGAAGCAAAGCACAGAATAAAACTGTGTAGCCATGGTGCACTCAAATATGCATTGGAATTTTTGAATGGAAAATTGATTTTGAGATTAAATTAAAGTTAGGGTGGAAGTACCATCAATATCTCCCAAGTCTTTGGGCCCTTTTGTGTCCATTGAAACCAAAAGTCCCATCATCTTTCTTACCATTTTATACCATCCTCAACCTGTCCAGTGTCCACATACAATGCTAGCTATTGCCCCCATTTGCATTATTGCTTTTCTAATTTAGAAACTGTGTAAACAATAAAATTGCAAATATTCATTCAAAAAAAAAATTGCAAATACTCCAAAGGAGAATGCTGAATTTACAATTATTTTAGCTAATCTGAGTTTAATTTAATTGGTCTTAGTTCAACAAAATTTATTTACATTAGTGAAAAAAAAAAGAAAGAAAAAGAAACAAATAAGGTATTAATTTTTTTTATTTATCGAATTTGATTACACAAATGACCTGTAATAGGAATAATTTTTTATTCTTTCCTGTAAAACTATTATATGTACAAAAAGTTCACTATCAAATTATAGTTATCATATATTTGATTATAGTTATCATATTATTTTGTACACTTTAGATATTTATTTTTCTATTATATATAAATAGCTGATTTGATTGTTGATGTTTTTTTTCTTATATGTAACATATTTTACTATATATATATATATATATATATATATATATATATATATATAATTCAATCATTAATAAATTAATAATTTATTTTTAATGTGTATTTTATTAGAATGAGTGAGTCATTGAATGGGCGAGTTTTAGTACAGACATAATATGGTTATATGATATGTATTGTTTGAGAATCAATTTCGGTATACACATTTAGAAGAATTTTCAATTTTCTGTTATCAATTAATTATTTAAATTTTTAATATTAAAAATAGTTATAATTTGTATTGGGTTGGGTCTGAGACATGTGGTTCAGCAATGTGGTCCACAAAAATGCACTAAAACACTAACACTAGAGCCTTCAGAAGGTGGGCCAATCACCACTCTCACACACAGACACACTGTCATGCATATATATCTTGCCTGCTTCTTTGGAAAAAATAAAATAAAATAAAAAGCTTATTATGTTGAGTTAAATCACTCCATCACACTCACACACACATACATGATACATATATTTACATAAAAAAGAGTGGAATCGAATTTTTCCATCGTTGAAGGAGGAGAAAAATAACAAAGAAGAAAAAACCAAAAGAACATGATAAATAATTATAATAAACAAAAAAGAAAAGGTAGAGAAAAAGGAATTTTTCCTTTGAAATTATTAATAATATAGTTGGTGCCCTCAATTCATTCAAACTCTATAAGGCTAAAAATCAAAAGAAGCATTCATGAGAGAGAGAGAGAGCCTCGTATCATGGGGATGTGACTCCATTTTTGTTACTCAAATAAAGCTCCTCCAATAGCCTTATGAGACCGTAGAAATGGATACGTCAAAGGTGAAATGAAAGAGATATGCCTACCAAAATAATCTAATCTAATCTAAATTATATACCCCACTAGTTTCTAATTATTTCAATGTATGCTATACCATATACCATTTTTCTACATTACAAATGAAAAAATAATAATAACATAACATGATTAGGTATCCATTCATCGTCGTTTTACCAACATTACCTATCACAAAGATAAAAAGGTTACGTTGTACCGATTTACCTATCCTGAATATGCCCTCAAGTTACAATTTTTATATTATTTTTAATTTTGTTTATAGAGATTAGTATTATAAACAAGTATAGCCAAGAAAGTGAATGTTTATGTCAAATCAAATGTAATTTTTAATTGGATAATCGTGTCATTTTCTTCTGAGTAGTCCAATAAGTTTTTGTAAGTATATTCTAACATGTTTGAATCTACCTGCATAAGTCAAGGAAAAGAGTAGTAGATTATTACAATGGTGGATAGTTAAATACAGTTGACTTCATATAAAGTTGCTTATTAATTATTTTTAAATGAATTGATATGCTTATCAAAATATAATCTAATAGTGTAAAATGACAATTTCATATAAAATAATTATACCTGAGTTACTATATCTATTACAATTAGAGAAAAAAAAATATAATTTTAATATATATATATATGACGGACACCAAAAATAAATTATAGCACTCTGACTCCTGTAATATAATTAATTACACCGTTCATTGAGTTAGATGCAAAACATGTAACAAATGAAAGCAATTATTAGATTATAAATAATATATGTGAAATATTTAATGTGAGTATTCACGTATGGATGTCTTTCTTAAAAGTTATTAGATAATAATTTGACATAAATATTTAACAATTTTAAAATAAATAAATATTTATGTACAATTAATTTCATATAAAGTTATTTATTAAAAATATTAGATGATTAAAATTTAACACTTATAAAATGTTAATTTAATATAAAATTAACTACACGTAAATTTTTATCTTTAAAATATTAATTTTATATGAAATTAATACATGAGTTTCCACCTATACTTAATCAATATAAATTACATTAGAAGTCATTAATCATGTGCAAGAGCATCATTCTCATTCATGGAATAGGAGCAAAACTGCAAAGCAAAAAGTTAAAAACTGAGATCAGACTATTATATATTGTATATTTATTTTACATTTTTTTTATTTTGATAGTTAACAAGGACAAACTATTTTGTATAATCTCTAGTCTACAAGTTCATTTTTATGAGGCCAGAACGAAGGCCAAAAAACTGAGTATTAAATTCCCCCTAGCTAGTGACAATAATCATAGATAATTACAAAGTATATGTGTGGTATTACAAATAAATACTGCACATCAACAACAATGTGATGATTAATACAATAAGACCCCACAAACTAAATACTTGCTTGATTTAATTTATTATTTATTATTATAAATATTCACATTTTCTTTTCAAGATCTATTAGAATCAATAAGATATTGATCTAATTCAACTTAAAAAACTAAAAAAGAGATAACTCACGCTTATGAGACTTGTAACACAGTCTACGCACGTTCTTGATTCTTCTTCAAACTAGAAAGTGCAGGAGATGATCAGTAGAATAGGTAGCTAGCTAGGTTGATGATGATTTGTTATCCAAGTGTGAAAGATGATTAAGAATCTTGTCTTGTATGTATGTTCATAATTCATAGTTTCTTGATGTTTGATTCGTCGTTCCACTTTGATCTCAAGAGCTTGAGAAGCATCCTGGCCTTGGTCTTGGTTTTGTTACCACACTGACTCTGAAGAAGGAAAAGCAACTGAGTCAAGATCCCAGCTCCAATGGCTTCCTCTCTTGCAACTCCATAGTCACGACAAATTACCAAAAGCACCCCAACAGCAACCTCACTACACCAATACTCTTGGTTATTGCAAACCCTGAACACCATCTTGACCACAGTCTCAACCCCACTTGGGTGCTCAACCACCCCCACTTTCCCACTCTCTAACATCACAAGCTTCTCTATTATCCCCATTGCCATTGGACCCACCACATTCTTCTTCTCACATCCTGACATGTATGCTATCACTCCATCTATTGCTCCTCCTCTCACCAAACTCTCTCTGTTCGATTGCAAGCTGCATAATGCTGCCATGGCTTTCATTCCTGCTTTGGATGAATCCTCGTCATCGATTTGCCGAGTTAGTTTAACAATCTCTTCTATGACCTTCCTTGAATTTCCAAGAACGTGGCATAGCTCTTGCGTTTGTGTTGATGTTGATGTTGATTCTATAAGATAGCACAAGCTTGTTTTGATCTTGGTTGTTCCTTTCTCCAGTAACAAAACAAAGGTAGATAAATTCGGCTCGTCTTTGATCATGTTCAGTGGATCCAAATTCACCAGAGGAAGCAACTTTAGGATGCAAGAGAGCGCCAACTCAGTGAATTCCATGGATATATATTCGGGATTTCTATGGAAAACGAGTTCTAGAAGAACTGTCAAATAGCTCAGTTGGTTGAAGCACGACCGCTTGAAGGAGCAGTACTCGTCGGAGAGTACTTGAATCTTGTCGAGTGCTTGTAACTTGTGGTCCAAGGTGGAGTCGGGAGACTGGAGGGCGTGCTTAAGAGCGGTCAGGTAATCGATTGTTGCGGAGTTTCCGGGGTGGAATTGGTGGCCAAGTTGGAGCCACTGGTCGATCAAGTGGCGGAGAGTGTGGTTGGGAACAATGGAAGGATCGTGAAGCTTCTGCATTGTGACTGGGCAAGTGAGGTTACCAGCAGAAAGCCATTTCTCAATGCTTGATCTGTCATAGGTTTGGCCTGTGCATAGAGTCACTGGATCTTCCAACAAGTCTAAGCTTATTGGGCATCTGAACAAGTGTGGAATCGTGATTTCTATTCGGGCTTCGTTCATGGAAGGAACGAGAAACTGAAAGAAGAAACAAAACAAACAATAAATAAGCAGAGAAGAGAGAAAATCACAATGGAACTTCAGTGTGACAGAAAATCAAAAGTCGGGTGATGTTGGAAGGCTTAAAGTTTGAGGCTTTAATGTGACAATTGAAAAGCATACGCTATATCAGAAAGTAGAAAACTTTTTTTTTTATATTATTTTTTTCTGGTTTGGTTACTAGAGTCTTAGAGAGAGCAGAATAATTTAATGATAAGAGGAAGAAAATAGAAAGTGAAGTGGTGGTGAGTGAGTGGAGGTAAATATAAATGGTACTTTGGTGGGAGAGGACTCAGAAATGGACCATTATTATATATGAATTGCATCAATTGAGGAAGTGGAGATAATAAAAGGAAAAATTCATATTTTATTATATTATAAAGTTAATAATAAGGGGTGACTGACTTACATTTACATACATTCCAAATTGTAGTGCAGTGCAGGGGAATTGAATTGAATTGAAGGGAAGAAAAGAGAATTGCAGTGTGGGAAGTTTCTTTCTTTAAGCTTTGGAGTTGTTCTCTTCCTGACAGAAAAGACAGTGGAGATAGAAAGAGTAGTAGAAAGAAGAATAAAAGTGCAATCTTAGTTGGAGAAAAAAAACATGAGTGAGAGGGAGAGGTCCATCCAAGAAACACAATACCTTATCCTAGTGAAAGAAAGAAAGAAAGAAAGAAAACAAGGGAGGGTGGCATGGCAACTAATAATAATAAGAATAAAAAAGAAAGAAAGAAAGAAAGAAAGAAAATAGAATAATTAGTGGGAATGGTCCCTACCAGGTTACTACCACTCTCTATCAATCCAGTCAAACTGACCCACCAAAAGGGAAAATTATTTGTTTATGTCTTTCAAGTTTGAATTCATGACTATGAGTTGATGAGGGAGCAATGCATGAACAACTGTGTTTCCTTTAATCGTTTTATTTTTCTTGGTTGGGGTGGGGGCTATGCTTAATGGAAATCAAGAGGGTTTTGAATTTTCATATCATATAGGTTATTGTATTTATTTGGTTTGATAGAGAGTGAGTGTGTATATAAATTTTTTAAAATGTTTTATGTATACCAAAAATTAGTGACCAAATTTATATATACACAACATCTTTTTAATGAAATGGGAATGAATGAGCAAATTGTTTAATTAGGAATTGATTTTTTGCATGTCTTATTATATTTTAGTTTGAGATAAATCAAACTAAATATTCAATAATAATTTCTTATTTTTGCTTTTTTTCCTAAGAAAATCATTTACAAAATTTGAAACTCATATATCAATTTAATGTATTCATTAAAAAAAAAAAACTCCCTCCTTTTGGGTCATTATTATTTGCTTGGTACTGTTTTTAATAGAGGGAGAGGGGCTGAATTTAATGATATTCATAAGGCTCATGAGAGGAGCAATAATAATAAGATACCACTAGTTTAGATGGTTGGGTATTTATTATTGTAGATCAAATTAAATATTATTGCATGAAAGGAATATTCTATCTTGCATGTTCTTATCTTATTACTTGGTTCCCTGAACTTTAACAGAGCAGTTAAACATTGAAATTTTGTTCAGCCATCAATTTCGGACATATTATAAGTACCATATTGATGGAGCCTAATAATAATTCCCAAAAATTGTTGATCTTCAATATATATAATGGATTAATTGTTGCACGTTGTCAAATTATGCTGAACTCAATTATCAAAATCAAAATCATATCATATCATCATATAGCATGGCATCATTTCAATTTACCTCAAGTTGCTCAGTTGCTTTTCTATGTCCTTTACTCATTAGAAAGAAATTAGAAAAAAGATAAAGAGGTGGCTTCACGGAGAATTGTTCACCTTTTTTTTTTTCTTTTTCATTATATCATCGGTGGTGGAGAGTGGAGACGATTGAAAAGTCTTTTCCTTTGATAACAAAAAAAAAAAAAATACATAAAAGAATTCCACTACTTCATTTTTTTAAAATCCTTTTCATTAAAATTATAATTGAAAAATAGCTACACTTATTTGGTAATTTCTGATCATCAATGAGAATAATCTAATGAAAAAGGAAAAAAGGGTTTAACTGTAATGCTTATAGAGGAGATGCATTCCACTAGCTTGGTAAGGGATGGCATTCAATAGTCAAAATAAAACGTTATCAAATGGAGAAATTGTGTTGCATGCTGAGTGCATGTGCATTGTTATTCTAGAAAAAGAAAATACCAAACTTTCCGGTTTTGCCGGCTGGGCTATTCAGCTAGGTCTTCTTTAACCATATATTAACAAAAAAGAAATTGGATTTCTCCCGCCATTGTACATGGAGCAATTTATAGGTAAGTGATATTCTTTTAAATAGATTTTGGATCCGCCGAAGTGAATTAGTCATTCGTCTATTATACTGAGAGAGATATCATAAAAAAAAATTAAAAAAAAAACCATTATATACATGCAGTAATCTATAGGTAAGTGATTTTAGAATTTAAATCTGCGATGATGGATTAGTTCTTAATCTGTTGCGTTGGGAGATACCATAAGAAAAAAAAAAAATAATAATATACTTTTATCTAACATTTTTTCAAAATTAATGGCTAATGGGTGAAAAAGAAAAACTATTATATTGGCTCTATAACTATCATTCATAAAATGAAGAGGATTATTGTTATTTAAAAATCTTTACCCACGCTAAAAAAGTAGCCGCTATATTTATTTATACCTATTAATTTATATACTTTTGCAATTATTATCAAAATAATCAGACTAACAATAATAAATAATCAAATATATTATAGTAATATATAATAATTTAATATAAAATATATGTTAAATATGTATTGTTATATATAGTGGTCAAATGGATAAATTATTTTTGGTGCAGATTGAATATTATATTTTCATAATAAAATGGAAGTTTTGGCATTTATTTTACTATTTTAGTGTAAAAAGAAAAAAAAAATTCTCTAGCTAAGAGTTTGGTGGTAACTCACGTACAGTTGAATTTATATGAAGTTGTTATTTGAAGTCGTTAAATTATATTTTTGGTCAAACATATCAATTTATCTAAAAATGATTAGCAAGCAACTTCACATGAAGACAACTGTATTTGAATATCCACTTAAGAGTTTTGATCCGCCAAACTTTTCCACCATATTGCACATGAATGAAAGCATTGGCCACAAATTTAAATCAGTGGGAAAAAAAGAAAGAAAAATAAACTACCATGTTTTGAAAGGTTATTTAAATATTTAACATGTTATATTTGAAGCCTTAATATATACACTCTTTACATCTCTATCAAGTGGGTAGGAAAGAAAGCCAAATTAAAATAAATGATCCCCGGGGAACAGGTAAGTTTGGCAACAAAAAGAAATGGGAATTGAGAAAGAGACCAAAGAGCAAATTGACAAAAACAGGGTCACCAATATATATAACTTTATAGAAATCTTTGAACACTATTTTGTCTGCCATGGAATATATATAATACTCTAAATATATGAGGCACTATTATTTTTGTTTATATGGGTATAATAAACCATAATTAGCATGAATTTAATATAAAATAGCATCATTAATTATTATTAATTTTTTCAGACTGCCTGATTTCCTTATCAGGATTAAATTAAATCTGAATAAAATATTATTCTTAAGACTTAAATAGTCTCCCTCGTTTAGATTAATTGTCGCTATGAAAAGTAATTTAGCAATGTTAGTTGTATTTATAATAGTTTATTTTTGCCACTAGGAAATAATAGATGATCATAAATAATTAATGGAGTAGTTCAATCAGCGACTATGACTCATTTAGTATTGTATTCGGTGACCAATATTAGAATTAAAATTTCAATCTTTTCAATATTCATTGAAAGTAGAAATAATGGAAACTTAAATTTTTATAGTTTTAATAATTTTTTTTTCTCAGATATTATTACTTCATTTTTAAAATTTTAATATTAATCTTTATTCATTTTTCATTAACTTAATTCAATATTTATCTTTAATTTTTATTTTCAATATGTTTTAAATCAAATATAAATATATGAAATTTACATATGCATCACGATAAAAATTTTAAATTAAAGATAATAACTAAATTATCTAATATATATTATCTTTAATTTCAGACAATTTAGTAATTAAAAATAAATTAGTTTTCTATAAACATAATAACTACATTATTTAATATTATCTTTATAGAAAACTAATTCAATAAAAACATGATCAAATATTAACTAAATTACAAGATAAATATGAGAAAAAAAATACAATAATTTTAGACATATACTTATTTTATCAACCAAGTCATTCATTTATATGATAAATAAAAGACGACTTCGATATTAAATAGAATATTATTTATGTATTATTTTTTTTGTGCCATTTTATATTGAAATAATTTTTTATTTTGTATAGAATTTAATAACTTGTTTGACTTGATTTGATAAAATAGGTATACACTTAACATTACTGTATATTTATATCTAATATTTTTCTTTCTTTATTTATCTTCATAAGTTTTCATTTTATAAAAACCCAAAAAGAGGGCTGAGAATGTTAAATACAACAAGAAAACTAAACAAAAAAAATTCTAAAACAAACAAATTAAAATCAAATAATACACCTGAATAATTTATGCCTGTGTACTCAGTGTCATACTTCAAATATATACACCCATAGTCACTTGAGTTATCTATGCTTTCTTTTATCTTTCTCATTTTTACATACGTACTACTCATTCTTGAGTCATGCTTTCTCCTACTTCTTTTTTCCCCTATTCTTTAAGTATTTACTCATCCTATCATTTTTTATTTTTAGGAAGCCAGCATATCCTTCATTCTCTTTAGTTATTCCTAGTTACCAATGGTAAAAACCTAACTCACACTTGAATTATCAGTTGTAACTTTTTATTAAGAGTTGTATCCTATTGAAAAATGTATTCCATTAAAGGAATGTATCTTTTCAAATGAACATGTTTGTTCATATATAAAATTGTAAGTAAACCATTACCTATAGCAACTCATCCTCACATTTCTATCTCTTCCATTTCAATTGTTTCTTTATAGCAGAGAAAAGGATTAGAGAATATTATTATGTAAACTATCATTGATGTAAGGTTTAACTGTGTGAGTGCAAAAATAAATCAAGTTTTTTTCATTGTATACTACAGGAAATTCACCAGTAATTTATTTTGCACACCGTTGTTGGGTGGTGGAGTGAGTTAAGCCTAAAGAAAAGTGTGTGTAACACACACCTTGAAAGTTGTGCAATATTATTGTCAATTCCTTTTATTACAGATTCTCCTCCATCAATCCCAAGTACTCTTAAGTCATCCTTGTATTAACAATCTTTAGGCTTAATTTTTCCTATATAAAAAAAAATGGCTGCTACAAACATCAAGGAGATGGCTTCAGACTTTGTCCAACTTGAAAAAATTGATGGTGGAAATTTCATAAGGTAGCAGAAGAAGATGCACGAGAATTTGTGTTCGGAGTTTAATTCCTCAAAATCAGATTTATGTTCGTTGTAGCACATCCGAACGTTAATTCTCACACTCAAATTTAGAAAGGGTGAAGGTTCTTTAAACCTTCGAAAAAGTAAATAATGAGAGTTTAGGTCTAGGTCGTCTCTCGTAAAGGTTACTATTAGATTGACCAATAGGATAAAAGGGGGAGTGTTAATCATGAAATAAGGAGAATATATTGAAAGAAAGAAAATCAAAACTAACTATCAATTAAAGGAAACATAACTAACAACTAAAGAGATAAATATTTAAAATTCAACTAATTAAAGGTCTTGGCTAGGATTGAGAATTGAGGATCAGAATCCTCGTCACTACTAATAATTATCGTAATATTCAAGAACAAATCCAATTAATTAACCTCTATACATTGAGGAATGTCAATTAGACTTAATTTACCCCAATCACAAGTCCTAACCAACCCACTAATTAAATTTCGTAAATGACTAGCGTTAGTAAAAATAAAGTTAATTAAACAACTAACTCCAATCACAAGTCATAATCAACTTACAAATCTAATTAGTAAAAGATTAGTGTTAATAAAAATAAGGTCAATTAACTACTCTTACTTACCCAACAAATAACAAAATTGTGACTCAAGTGAACCCAATATCCCAATCCAAACCAAAAATAAAAATATACTCCATATCTAATTTAAGCATTTTGTCAAATACTTGGTATGCATTAACAATAATAATAAAAACTAGCAATATCCACTACAAGAAACATGTAAATAAATGTGAAACAAACAAAAATGTAACATAAAACATTCATCAAGTGTTCAAAATATATTAAAATATTAAAATCTTAATATTACTTATTTCTGTTATTGTTGGTAATTAATAAATATAAACAAAAACTAAAATAAACAAGTTATAACAACTTATTACTATGTTACAAAACTTCTTGAGTGCATTTGTTTTTTGGCAGGACACAAAGACATAGGGGCACTGATAGACACACAAACTCATTTGGTGACAGAGATATGGATATTGTACACATTATATCTAACACAATTTTCATTGTTTTTGTATCAATTTTTGAACCAAAGATACTAGTGGATACAAAATTTGAGAAAGTGAACACGAGATTTTTAATAAAAATTTTATCCTTTTAGCCACAAAACTTTTTATTTTTCACAATTACTCATTTTTGAAAGGACAAAAATGTCTTCTACATTAAATTTTAGTTTTATCTTTGTGTGTCATGTACATTATTGTCAAGCACATTCTTTCATTTATATGCTTGAAGTTTACTAAAAGTTTAAAAAATAATCCTAAATTTTATTTTGTTTCAATTTTATTCATAAAATTTTCAATTTGCATCAAATGTACCTCAATAATTAATTTTTTCAGAAAATACAATACCTATTTAGTATTAATTTTATAAAGACAACATTTAGTATAAATAAATCTGGCATAAAATTTTATTACATGCTCTTATTGTGAAATATTATTGTTGGATTGGTCTCAATTTTTTTTTAAAATTTTGGCTTTTATCGATATATTTAATGCAAATTAAAAATTTTTAAGATAAAATTAAAATAAACTAAAACTTAGGTATAAATATTTATTAAAAATAAAATATATATTTTACCCGGTATACATTTATAAATGATTACGTGTATAAATAAGATATCTAATGAGTTCTCCGTACTATAATAAGGTGAAGCATCATTATATATTTGGCAATTGCTTGCAGCCTAGAGGGTCCACTTTGTTGGTGGTTTTTCAACCGTCATAATAAACCCACTTGTTGAGGTACACTTTTACGTGTATCAAATCAATTTTGTTCTTCACATTCACCTAATCGTATCCAGCAACTCAAAACAAAATTCTTATTACTAGAATTCATGAAATGCAGGGAAGTATATAACTGGTCTTTGTTTCAAAAGATTAGGTGTTTGTTTGGATTGATTTTTTTAAGAAAAAAATATTTTTTTAGTTAAAAAATATAATTTTTATTAAATTTAAATCATTTAAATGTATTTATGAAAAAGTATTTTTATTTAAAAAAATTACGTATTTTTTTAAGAAGTTAATAATATATTATTTTTTAAAAAATAAAAAAAAGTAGTTTCTATTAATAAAATTTTTTTAAAATAAAATATAGATAAAAAAGATTTTTATTTAAAAGTCAGTCCAGACCCTAAAAAAAATATTCTTTAAGAATATTATGTTCGAAAACATCATACTTGAGTATTATTTAAAAAAAATTAAAATTGTATGTTTAGAGTTAGACGTAATTTGAAAACTATTACAATACTTTCAAGAATAATATTGAACATAGTTTATATTGCATCTTCCTATTAGCTTTAGTTTTTTAAAGAAGGGATTTTATGACTTAAAAATTTGGCATAAAACAAAAAAAAAAGCCTTCGTAACAATTCACATAAACTAAAAAAATTATAAATTTCTTTTAGAATTTAGCTAATATTTTCCCTAAACATTTGATAAGTTTATTATTAATAAATTTTTTAAATATTTATATTTAATTAATATAAAATAAATATATTAAAAAATTAATTTTTTATATTTTCAATAAAGACTTTCTTAATTTATAATTTTATCATTTAATTTATAATCTTATTATATCATGTGTTCTTAAATTTATTTTATTATACATGTTTTGAAAAAAAAAAGTATAAGAAATCAATGTTAAAAAAAAAATGGTGAATAAGAGCCAATAACTTTCCCTTAGCTTCCTCTTCCCTAACCGATAATTAAGTGATCAATAAGAGTGAATTAAAATAGAAAAATATAGGTAATCAATCATTTTTAACTAATAAATTAGTCAATAAAAAATAAAAAACTCGTAACCACAATTTATAGAACATTTACAATGAAAGCTGTAGAACATCCAAAACCTAAAGCAACTATCAGTCAACTTTATATTTTTTTTAGAAATAGAACATCTAAAACCTAAAGAAATAGAATATCTAAAACCTAAAGAAATAGAATATTCAATTTAAATTGTTTGCTGAATTTTTATTGGTTACCTAGCATTACCGTTAAAATATTTACTCTATCTTTTTATCAGGCTATTTTATTCAAATGTCCTCATTTCGAAAACTTATTTCTAAATTGCCTTCGTTTTAAAACAATTGACCTAGCTGCTATTGTTTAGCCCGCTGACGGCTGAACTTTTTTTTACCTCCTAACTCAAAGACATTAAAGCGGTAATCGCCATATACCTTGAGGCGCCAAAGCTTCTAGCCTCTTCTAGTTGTAGGCAGGGACTGACCCACATGGTAAGAAGAGGGGGCACTTGCCCCACAAATATTTTGAGAAAAGTTAATAATTATATATAAATATGTATACATATGCCCCCAATGTTATGTTTGCCCCAAATAAAATATGAATTATTTTCTTTAAGTTCTATGTTACAAAAAAATTATTTTATTTAAACTTAAGATATAGTAGTAATTAACATATGAAATTTAGTAAAGTATATAATAAGAAACTAAAAGTGAATAAATACATAATTAAACAAGCCCAATAAAAAACAATAAATTAAGATAATTAAGGCCACAACACTAACTAATTAGTTAATAATCAAATTGAAACTTAGTTTCCTAATAGTTTTCTAATTAAACATAACTTTATTTATTAGTGATTTTTTAAAAGGTGGGTTAAGATTGAAAAAACATATTATTCATATATTAATACTTTTTATTAAATTATTCTTGTCTATAGTAATTATTTTGGTTAAAATTATTTTTTACTACTATGAATATTATAAGTTATGATTTTTTCTTATGAAAATACTAATAAATACTTAATTATAAATTTTTATCTAATAATCTAGGAAGCAATTACAAATTTAAAATATAATTAAGAACCTAATCAAAATATTTAGTGAATAATTAAATCTATTTTAGATTAATATTTATTATGAGCTAATATTTTTAGGGTTAGCTCACTAACATGCTTAAATAAATATTGGAGGTTCGAATTTCGCCTACTAAATGCAGCAACCTATTTGTCAATGATAAACTCTTAAATGAAATTTAAATCCGCGATTGATTATTGTTCGGCCTACCGGACTAAAAGATACCATGGAAAACAAAAAAAAAGATTTTATAATATAAATATATAATTCTATCTAAATTTTATCCTTATATATTTTTGCCCACACTTCAAAATTTTTCTGGGTCCGTCACTGGTTGTAGGTGCTTTCAGGTAGATGGCGCTTATCGTTTTAGCGCCTACGAGTCAGCAGCGTAAAAAAAAAGGTCAGCTGCCACCATAGCCAAACAAAGACAACTAGGTCAATTATTTCAAAACGAGGACAATTGAGGAATAAGTTTTTGAAATGAGGGCAGTTGGATAAAATAATTTTTTATCACATCAAAAGAGATTTAGTGGACAAGTCTAAACCCCTAAACCTAAAGTGTTAACAATATAATCAGAGTATGATTTCAATATTCAAACCTCTTTTGGAGATAAAATTTCCTAAATCTCATCTACTACTACTCTAACATCTAACTTCTACT
Organism: Stylosanthes scabra; assembly: GCA_036250425.1. Classification (NCBI taxonomy): domain Eukaryota; kingdom Viridiplantae; phylum Streptophyta; class Magnoliopsida; order Fabales; family Fabaceae; genus Stylosanthes; species Stylosanthes scabra. The sequence goes on from JASCZI010090724.1 coordinate 66,809, forward strand.
TTGAGTGATTGAATATTGCAACTTCATTATTTCTTTTAAAGAATGTTTTTCAGTTAAATAAATGGATGGTTAACAATTTACTCCTATCATTTATTTATAGAGTTTAACTAACGTGTGCCTTGAGGACACATGATAAGTTTTTTATTAATAAAAGATTTTAAACATTTACATTTAATGAATGCATAATAAATGCGTTGAAAACTTGAATTTTTTGCATTTTTAATAAAAACGAACTTTCTTAATTTGTAATCTTAAACAGTACATGTTAGCTAAATCTTTATTTCATTGAAAAACTTTCTAAAATGTGGTAAATCATAATTCATAGGTCTCTTTCTATGACGATCAGGAATATTATTGCAAGTTGCAACTCTTTCAAGATTCTTAATTAGCATCATCGGTTAGTTAGATTTCTGAAACTTGCTTAGTTAGATTCTCTTAGACATCACTTAATCCCATTCATGCAGCAGCCAAAAAAGAAAGAACCAATAACTTCGAATACTCAAATCACTGAAGGACAAACCCAAATTATGCTCATGTATATACATGCATGAAACTGTAGTATGTATGTACATTCCTAAAGGAGATTATCAAGATTTTAAGGTACAAACAAAAATTAACTACAAAAAAAAAAAAAGAAATTCTTCTGCACTTTGTAAATTATCTTACAGGGACTAATGTTAAGGCACAAAAACAATTTGCTGCTCACAAGTTTTCTATATTGAAGACACTTTTTCCCTTTGATTGTGTTGCTTCATGATCACTAATCTCATTGAAATATTCTGGTGTTTCTGGCATTTCTGCATGTAAACTTGACCCAATATGCTGTTGCACTACCAAAACTGAAGCTGTGGCTGCAAAATCTGTTGATGCTAATAAGTCTCCAATTGCCCCAATCTCAGGACACTCACTCCAATCAGTGAGTCCTGCTGTGAGTGGTGATATTATCCCTTGTCCTCTCCCTACAATGAAGAGGTCATGGATATCAT
>JASCZI010090724.1:69489-87653 GCA_036250425.1 Stylosanthes scabra
ACCTAACTCGGTGTTAATGAGTTTGAGCTCGGCTAGTATGCGGGCAAGAACAGGAAATGCAGTGACAGAGAGAGCAACACCAAGGAACAGAATATAGGTGCCTTGAGTCATGTCATTTTCAGATTCTTTATGCAAAAGGTAAGAGAATGTGATTCCAATAAGAAAAGGCAACACCATGCCTGCTACTGCCAGAGACACAACCTTCTTACCGGTGCTGCGCAACATTCCTACATCCATCTCCACACCTACCAAGAACAGAAAATAAAGAAGCCCAACATTTGCCATTGTTTCAATCACCATAACACTTCTCAGAGGAAACACTGCATTGGCAAATGTCTCATATCTTCCTAGCACTGAAGGACCCAACATTACTCCACCCTGTGTTGCCATTTTTAACAAACACATACAACAACATTTCAATCAGGAATGACTACAATTCTTAAGCCAATACAATGCAATACAAGGATGAGATTGAGTACCAAGACTTCGGCGATCATGCGTGGCTGGCGAAATGGCTTGAGGAGGAACACGAATATTCGGGTGGTGGAAACCACCAAAGTTAACTGCAATATGAAGAGAGGGAGAGAATAATCCAGAGGGTTATCTCCTTGCCATATCCCATTTGTTGTTATCATTGTTGGAGCATAACATACTATATAATCATCTGTATTGTTCTTATCTCCCATTTCTTCTTTTTCCTATTTGGTTTGTTGCAATAACAAATTAACAACATTCAGTTATGTTCCTCTTTGTATGCATTACCTGGGGGCTTCACCAAGGCATTAGCAGCATGTATTCAACAAGGTTGATTAGTGAGCTTTAGATCATGTTCTTGGGCATGAAGATGGAAGGCAAAAAGGACAAAAATGTAAAAGGAAGGATTAGTTATCTTGGCTTGGTTTGATGAAAATTAGAAAAGAGAGGAAGGGAGAATGCAGAGAAAATCATCTTTTGTTTTGTTTTGGTGGTTTCCCACTCCAAGTGGGAGTTCTAGTCAAATTCTGAGGCCTATGTTGTGCAGAGGCAAGGGATCTCTATTTTAGGAAATCTAGTGATTTTGATCTTAATTGAAACTACACATTTGTGGATGAATTTGTTCGCAATCTACTAGTGCTAATGTTACGGATCAAATATAGCAAATGAATTTAGAATCCAATACTTATATGATATCCTTTTGATTTCTTTGTTTTTAAATAAAGAAAAAATAGACATCAATTTTTGCATTTTTCATTTGAAAGATGTGGATGGTTAATTGGGTGAATATAATTTCCTTTTTTTTTTTTTGGGTACACATAGGGTTTTCCAACCTCAGATGATAGGAAGGATAATTCCAACTGAAGAAGCTGCGTCAACTTAATTAACGCAATAAAAATTCACTTTAATATAACCTTTTATCATAATTTTTTATATATATAAATTGGGGAAGGGAATCACATCACAACTTAGTTCAAACATCTAAAATCCTATGAAGAACGCCCCTCCTTGAGCACCAAATTGAATTGCAATCCTAGGATCTAGGTTCGGTTAAGTTATGTTTCTGGAAGTGATACTTTTTTCTTTTTTAATTTACCAAACACGAGTGAGATACCTATCTGGAAAGCTCTACCAAATTGAATTGCAGTATCAGGATAGGACAATACATATATGCACTTTATTCATAAAACAGTTCAATAACGTGCATGAGAATATGCAATTCAACATTACTATGCAGAAATATTTTCCGGGTAATCTAATGGATGATTTTTTACGGTATCTTTCACCCATTGCTCCTGCTCACGAAGACTGGACGGAGGCACATCATAAACATCGTTAAATATGTCAGCAATCGGAGGCTTCTCTAGATTCTCTGCCACTTGAATTGAATGTAGAAGCTACACCGAGGAACATGCTGGGTTAGAACACAACTATTGAATAACACCAATGATTTTTCAAACATGAATATCGTTTACCTCCTGTCTCAGACTGTTCCTAAGCTCTGATTCAGCCATGTCATTCCACCAGCCATTCCTTTCTATCCACTTTCTAAACCTGGCCACTGGATCTCGGGCGAGTCTCCACCATTCAATCTCATTGGTAGGCCGATACTTGGTGGAATCATCCGATGTCGAATGGTGTCCTACTCGATATGTAAGAGCCTAGATAACGGAATAAACAAATAAGAAAGATACATTAGCCCGCTTTTAAAGATTTTGATGAGTTAATAAGTTAATAACAGATACTCTTCACAGAATTCCTAAAAATATGACTTGAAAAGTTATCACTTCACTTCTATTAGAACCGGTCTCTCTTCATTGATTGCCATTTCACGAGCAGCTTGAACAGCGCTATAAATGGCCAGGGCGTCATTGCCATCTACTCGGATGCTACAGACTCCGTATGCCTGTCCTTTCACAACAACACCATCACCTATGCATGAACAGAAGAAACCAAGAAAAACATGGCTAAGGTTTACGTTGAATGTGCAAGACAGTGCTAGGAAGTAGAAACCTAACCATAGAAGCAATATTGAAAGAGAGAAAACAAATTACTTCGAAACTGATCTGAAGTTGGGGTGCTGATAGCCCATCCATTGTTTCGACATAGAAAAATAACTGGGGCCTCCATAACTGCCGCAAAATTTAAGGCGGCATGGAAATCTCCCTGGTGTTGCAGAATGTATTAGAATTTAAAAGGTGAAAACACTTCAACACAGAATAATGATTGCACCAAATGATCCAGAACCATCAGAGATATTGAAAGTTGAAAGGTTCTGGTGAAAATCCAATGATACTCACATTCTTCAAATTCCTTTAAACAATTTCAAGAATAAAACTTATGATTTAAACCCATGCTGTGTTTAAATGCTACAAAACTTCCTATTGCAGTAAAAAGAGAAATAGTCTGTTGTTATGGCAACTGTAGAATTACCTCACTTGAGCCACCATCACCAAAATAAGTGATAGAACATGCATCTTTTTTGTCCATCTTTATGGAATATGCAGCTCCAACAGCATGGGGAATTTGTGTACTGTACATATGGTTAAGCATTGTATTTTATGCAAAATTAGAGTTACTTACTGCTAAGACAAACACCCAAAAAAAAAAAAAATTATGCTTGTAAATGGTTGAAGCCTTCAATACTTACGCAACAGTTGATGCTACAGTAAAGTAGTTATGCTTGTTGGACCCATAATGTATTGGCATTTGCCGTCCTTTTCCATTATCATATTTATTGGAAAAACACTGGTTTGCAATTTCTTGCAATGTAAAACCACGCCATAACAAGGGTCCTGGCTCTCTATACTGCATATAGGATAAGATTTAACAGTTAAATGTTGGATTATTTCTAATCATTAGGCCTCTCCTCAAATTATGATGACTAAGAGGATAACTGCATAACTAGAGTCTAGGATGCTTGCTTTCCAATTATGTTTTTAACCTGAGGAAAAATAACATCATCCATGGTAAGAGCTGCAGCTGATGCAATATTTATGGCCTCTTCTCCAATTGTTGTTGCATAAAAAGATATTCTGCCCTGCCTTTGCACTTCATAGAAAATGGTGTCCATAATTTGAAGTGTAACCATGTTATTGTACATCCTTACAGCAACATCCTCACTGACCTAATATCAATGAAATTCATCTGTTTCGTTTTCAAATTTTACATTAGGAAATGCATGAACAATGAAATGGCGGTGGTTGTTCAGCGTTGAAACCTGGACGAAATTATTGGCCAGAGGCTGCCCATCATCGTCAAGGACACGGTAACATGGTATTCTCTCTTGAGATGATTCAGATATGAATCTCATCTCCGGGATGAACTTTACTGTTCCTCCAGGAAAATCAATAACCTGCTGTATCCAGTTATCATGCAAGCAAGCATACAAATTATTAATTAAGTTGTGCATTATGCAGAATTGCAGATTTTAATTTGAGAATGCGCTGCATTGCATTAAAAGATTTCAAGCCTCAGAAAATGAAGCCTGAATTCACACTAGTTATATATTGGAAATATGGAATCCTAGATTAAACAATTTCTTTCTCACTTTAAAAATATCAGGCCTTTGATCCTCAATTCAGTTTGATAGTTCATCAGTTTCTTACAACAAATTGAATTGAATCCGGGAGTCAAAAGAGCAAATTGATTCAATTATGTTCAGGGTAAATAGAAAAATTGATTAAATTTGTGTCAGCACAATGCCCATAAGAGGGCGGTCCATAAGAGGGTTCCAACTTCCAAATTTTCAATTAACGATTTCACCTTGCAATTAGGTCTTCAAGCTTAGTAACTAAGGTTTCGCCTTCTAGTGGGATCTTTATGAATTGTTCAAATATTTCATCATTAAAACTGGATTAAGATTAATCAATGGTCAACATTTCAAAGTTTGAAACTTTGCATACCCTAATAGAAGCAAAGCATAACACGAGATTGGGGATTTACTTCAAGAACAAAATCAAAGTGTAGTCCATCAACGCGCCCGATAGGCGTGTAATACAACCCCAATCGAGCTAATTCATGGTTTAATGGAATGGCATTACTTTCGCAAACGAAGAAATTGCCACAAAACATTCGTGCCAAAGCACGGTTTAGGGACAGAGTGCGTTTGCTCAAATCAATTCCAAAGTGAAATCAGAATAATAAAAAGAATGGGAGAAAATTGTAGCAGTGATTAAGGGCCTGAAAGATTAGGAGAAATCAAATTCAGACGAGTGACACTGCTGATTATGATATTGCAAGTTTCTAAAAGAGGATTGACGAGGACCGTTTATTAATCTAAGTCTCGTCAAGAAGCTACCTTGCTTTTTCATATGAAAATTAAAAGAAAAAAAACACACACACACACATAAACACACAGATTCATATAACTTGAACGCGAAAGAACATGGCGACGATGCTATTGCAGTCCTGCCTGTGAGGTCATTATAAAGGGATTGAAACTAGGGTTTTCGATTTGGGCCTAGGGCCCAAGCCCAATAATAGAGATTCGTATAGGTCCATTTTCGGTTCAACAGAATTACGAAAACTGTAAATGCGGAGAAAAATCAGTCCAAAAATAATAAATAGATATCGCTTATCAGAATATAATAAAAAATTTAAAAAATTATATATTGTTGATGAGAAAATTACAAGAAATCTTCGTTCCAATCCCAAAAAAAAAAAAAAAAAGAACTTTATTGAAAAAAAAATAAATTAAAGAGATTAGATAGTTACTAATTCGGAGGATAATCAAAGAAAAATACGGACTATAGTGTCAAGTATTTTTATTGAAAGAGAAGTAGAGGAGATCCATGGTTTAGGCGAGTAGAAGTAGAAAAGAGAAAGAGCCAATCAGCATGCATTCGAGAGAGAGAGAGAGAGAGGGGTACCTGGTTAGCATGGGGGATTGAATTGAAGGTGGAAGGATTTTGAGCTATGGTGGAGGCAAATCGGCGCGAGGAGAGTAGGGAGAAGTTGAGTGTGGATTTGAAGTGGTTGAAGATGGTGTTGGATTTCCACATCTTTGCAGATTGGGAGGAGCGTGCTGCGTGCGGGGATGTGAACCCAATTTTAACAAGTAACGTTTATCTTTAATTTAATATTCAACTTTCTATTTTTGTGACTTTTTAATCATTTGTGATTTGTGCTGATCTGCTGGATTTAGCCATTTAGCCTCGTGCGCTGAGGATTTACCGATTTAGCCTCATTCGAGCTAATTTTTTTTTTTTTTTTTTAAAGTTGAATTAAAACTCAAAATGGCCCTGAAATTTAGATCGTAATTCAATTTGACTCCTGAAATTTGGAGTTACTCAATTTTAATCCCGAAATTTCAAATCGTAACTCAAGTTGGCCACTGACCCATTTTCCGTCAACGGAAGGATGACGTATAACGTTTTCTGCCACGCTGGCAAGTATTAAACGACGTATACAATGTGCAATCTCAATAGGGTAAGAAAAAAAAGTCAAAATCAGAAAAAGGGGAACTAATGCAAGAACAACTGCAAAAAAAAAGCCACATTGAAACCTGTTAGCCATTAACCATTTCCTTGCTTCTTGTTGCACACGACGAAAAAACAAAAAAAAAACCTAACTTTCACGACAGCACCCAAACCCCCAAATTCATAAACGCAGTTAACATTACTTCCATTCCCAACTATAGAACAATAATGGCAGCACCAACATCCTTCATTCACAAAAATCCCAAAAAAACAGAGCATGCATATTTTGCAAGGAGACTTGGAAAACTACTAACCTCTCCAGAGCATGCGATTGTGTCTTGGAAGTCCTTCCCAAATCACAACGACGATCGCGGCTCACGGATGGACCAGACGACCTCTCTCAGCCTTCGTTAATGGAGGATATCGTTTTGGGGTTGAAGAGAAAGAAGGAGAGAAGAAGGTGAAAAGTTGGTCTTTTAATTTCAAAGAGTGTTTTTTTGTTTTTTATTTTGGTGTGGGGCGTTAGCTGACTTGGGTCACCGTAACAACGAAACGACATCGTTTAAGTTTTTTGGTGCGCTAACCGTAAAACGACGTCGTTTAATACTTGCCAGCGTGGTAGAAAACGTTACACGTCATCCTTCCGTTGACGGAAAATGGGCCAGGGGCCAACTTGAGTTACGATTTGAAATTTCGGGTTAAAATTGAGTAACTCCAAATTTCAGGGACCAAATTGAGTTACGATCCAAATTTCAGGGGCCATTTTGAGTTTTAACTCTTAGAAAGTCTTGATAGCCAATATTAAGAGATAATAGGAGGTCAATATCATTTTTCTTTCTTTTCTCTTTTCCCTTTTATCATCCACTATTTCCCTAATTACACTCATTGGCTCCCTATTAGTCCCCCTAGCGTTGGTTGCGTAGCATTATTTTTTTTCTTGTACCGAAACGGGCCGAGCGAATTTACTATTAAGAATTAAGTATTAACTTGCAGTATAACCTTTCTCTCTTCCTTTGATACCTTGGGAATGAGTCTCAGGTAGAATCACGGAGAGATGAGGGAGATGCTTCGGGTTGGGTTGGGGTGGGGTCTCTTGTCGGGACTTGCCCAAACCAAAAAGAGCTTTCTCTCTTCCCGTCCAAAAACAAAACACAACCTTTCTCTTTCGGCTAAGGGATTCTAATAAAGCCTATTTATCCGGCCTTCATTATTGATATTTAGTTTTTGGAATGCCTTTTTCACTCCGACCAAAAAATAAAAAAAGAATGCCTTTGTCAGAGGACCTAGGAAATTAAAAATAAAAGACGGAAAATCAAAATATCCTCGGAGTTTTTTTTAATTTAAAACCGTCCATGACATTTATTTTATATTTTAAAATCGTTTTTCTTAATAAAAAAATTTTAAGAAAAATTATTTTTTAAATTGTATCATATCCATCACTATTAATTTTAGAGTAAATTACAATGGTTCCTGCATGTATTTCCTTATTAAATATTAACAAATGTATCGCGTTAACTCAGTGACGTGACCGTTAAATACCAACTTATAGGGTGAAGAATGGAGAAAGATCAATTTGACAACTCTTTTATTATTAGGGGTATAACTCTAAGAGGGTTCGATCTGTCCTCATTTGATCGTTGTTAGGAGGTTTAAGTATCATATTTAAAAATAGTTATGATTTAATCTGTCTAATTTTATTATATTATTAACTTGTAATCTCTGACATTAGGTTGATGATAATACAGAGAGATGAATGATGGAGCTGAAAATGTCAATGAAACTAGTGGACCAAATTGTGAGTTAATTTTGCTTAAATTAATCTTGAAATCTTTTTATACACATGTTTATGTAGTTCAATTGTATCATCCATATCATGTGTATTAGTCAGAGGCAAAGAAAAGGGAAAATTTCAAAGCTTGGTGTGCGAAAAAGAACTTCATTAAAGATAGGGCAGACAAATGAAATTCTAATTTCACAAAATGCTCCTAGTGTGGAAGAGGTAACCAACATACATCTCTTTGGTGATAACTTAATCTCGTACTCCATTGAAATGTATCATGTTCTCAAAAATGCTAATTAGAATATGTCTTGCTCTAATAAAATCTAAATGAATCCAACACCTTGGGACAACAAGTTGCTCCACAAGCCAGCCTTGGACCTCGCATCAAACCAACCCAAAGGATGAAGCAACCATAGCCAAGCCTAAAAATCCAACAACAGCAGCTCCATGTCCAGAGGAGTCTCAGCTGAGACAATGACTGAAACAAATTCTAGAACAGCAGCAAGACTGTTTAAGTACATGCCCACTACTGGACTTAGGCCTCCTAGGCAGATTTAGGGTTGTCTTTTTAGGAATTAATGATTTTATTTTTTGAGTTTTCTAAGTAGGCCTGACTGCAACACTATGTTTTCTAGGATTAATGGTTTTATCATTCGTTTTTGTTAGAGTTGTACCCTAACAATAAAATAGTTGTCAAATCGATCCCTATCCATTCCTCACCCTCCAAGTTGGCATTTAATAGCTACGTCATCGGGTTAACGTGACATATTAGTGAATTCCGTTAGAATTTAACGAGGGAATACATGGAGGGCCGTCTTGTGTCACGGTGAGCATAAACAAGGATCACATCGGTGACTTTTTATTATCAAACGACACAATATCGTCCAGAAAAATGAACAGAAACCGAATTGATAATTTACTTATTTTCCTTTCCATGATAATCATCACCGGGGACAGCTTTAAGGAGACTAATAGTGGCCATAGCCCTCCATAAATTTTACAAGTCTTTATTATATATATAATAATTTTATAAAATAAAAAATTATATATTATAATACATATCATTTTTAAAATGAAATTTATATTTTAATAGTTATAAATTGAATTGATATGTCTATGTATATCAAATTTCATATCTTTATTAATGTATTTTTATTATTTGTTTATTATTTGGTTTAGTTTATTTTTTCCAACTGTTATCATAAAAAAATCTTTTGATAAGTAATATTAGGTACTTAATAAAATTTCAGTCAATATCAGCCACCAATTTAAATTGAATATTCTATTTCTTTAGGTTTTGGATATTTTCTTTCTAAAAAAATAACTATATAATTATATGTATATTTGATTTTCAGAAGTTCTTGATTATGTGATATAGTCAGGGGCGAAGCCTCATATAACAAAAGGGGGCAATGCCCCCCCCCAACCCATAAAACTTTGGTATAAATTACAACAAAATTTGAATTTAGTCCCCTCTAAAATTTTTGTTTTCACCCTTCTTTATTGTGAAATTATTTTTTGGCACTCTTTAATTTTTGTTCTAGCTTCGCCCTTGGGTATAATACATTATGTTTTTAACGTTTTAAATGTTCTTTGAAATTTAATTTGTTTGGTGAAAAAAATACTGATTACCTATATTTTTTCTTAAAGTAATAACATGTTAAGTAAGTTAATAAGATGAGCACATCTTATATATTTCATTCATACATATATTTTTTATATGTATGTAACATTGTTATTTTAGTTAAAAAAACATAAAAAAAATAAAAAACAAATAATTTTCATATGTTAGCAAATAAGTAACTTGATTGATATAATTTACAAATTTTAGGGATAAAATTGAATTAAATGAAAATTTAAAGATACTTTTCAAATTTTTAATAAATTTTAGAGACAAAAAGTATATTTTATTTAATTATTAAATATTATTAAAAAGAAAATTATCAAATAATTAAATATTAATAAAAAATCAGAAGAGTGAGGTAGAGTATGTAGAAAGAGATTAAAAAAAGAAGAGATAATAATAAGAGAGAATGAAAAAGAAAAAGAAAAAACTACTAAGAGAACGTGTGAAGAAGAATAAAAAAAGAAAGAGCGAGAAAAAGATGGATTATGAAGGGATAGAGGTAGATGAAGATGAGACTTTGATTGAATGGTAAATATGCTTGCCTTGTATGAAAGCACACAAGGGATCGAACCCTACCGGTGAAAAAAGGATTTTAGTGTGTGTGAGTGAGTGTCTGTGTGAGTGGTGAATCTAGAAATGGGGATTGTCCAATCCACCGACCTACATTTGGATAGAGTATGAATGGAAAGAGAAAGAAGAAGAGATACAAAGAGTATAAAAGAGTAAAAAAAAAAAAAAAAAGGAAAATAGCCTACATTTGGATAAAGATAAAAGTAAAAATTAGGATTTGTGAATGTTTGAATTAAAAAGGGAATACATTGAAATAATAAAAAATATTTATGAGTTAATATGAGAAAAAATTTTTGTTAAAAGTTTGTGTCCATCTTGTCAATTCTCGTGTTCATCATTGCCTTTTATAAAAGAGTTGACACAAAAGTAATTAAAAGTGTGCAAGAGACAATAGACACATTATCCATGTCTATGTTATCAAATATATTTTAGTTTTTCAATGTCCATGTCATTGTGTGATGTCCACTAAAAATAAATGTAGTCTTAGTAATACTAAATTGATTAGGACTTGTGATTGAGATTAATTGTTCAATTATTCTTGTTTTCACTTACTCTAATCTTTTATATTAGTAAGTTAGTTTGGACTTATGATTTAACATTAATTATGTCTATTTGTCGCATGTCAAGTAGAACTAGAAGTGATGTAATTCAAAGAATAATTTTATCCTAAAAAATTTTTGGAGTCGGGAGGAATAATTTTAAAATAAAAACAAATGTTAAGGAGGAATAAAAAAAAAAGGTAAAACTTTCCTGTTCAACTAATTAAAAGGAAAACTCTCGCTGGTCCAAAAAACTTTGGATAATGAAGAAAAGTTGCACGCAAAGAGAACAAAAGAAATATTGTTAGTTGAAAATATTGTTTAGATAGTTAGTATTTGATCGTGAAGTTTCAATTTACTCCATTAGTCAATTTAATCGAAGCATATATAACAATTTTCATTCAACACCTAATTCGATATATAATTAATATTGATATACACATAAAACACATAAATACATCCTAATTAATCACTCCCTTAAGTAAAAAAAATTTATATATTTTAATGTGTTTATGTGTACACCTAGCAAAACCGTTGAATATATAAGATAGTAGTACAAAGATATATACATATAAGAAGAGGATATTAGATTATTAGGATTAGCACTAAAATGCAGGTAATTGATACATGATTTGAGGGTTAATAAATAATAATTAGTAAATAATGATTAAGAAATTCAATCTAAAATGGAGATGCTTATTTCTTGAAGATCATCATCCAAAGAGAGATAAACTTCGTCAAGCCAAGATAGCTCTGTCCCACTGTCGTCGTAATCTTCGCCGTCATCATCACTAGAGTAGTTTATACCTCGTACGGACATCTTCTTTTCATACACTCTGCACAAAACCCATTTGCTCCAACTCTCATCATGATCCTGTTTTAATTCAATTTTCCCAGAAAACCCATCAATAATACTATAAGCCGCTTCATCAATTAAATAAATAAATATAAATATTCAAAGGATAATAAAAAAAAATCAATCTAGAATGATAGATAATATTAAAAATAAAAAATATAATTATAACGTACAGTTATATATATAAAATTATATACTTTAAATGTATACACACATAAAATTAATCACTCGTATATATTAAAATACAAAATATATCAAAATGACACCTATATTTACATACAATATATAACTCATTTGGTGGCTAATCTTTTGTATAAAAATGTATTTTTCTAAATCAAATAAGGTAACTTTGTTTTGTGTCCTTAGCATGGTGAAAAAAAAATTATTCTGTTGATTATATAATTTCATTAATTTTTTAATTAAGTTTTTATACATATATGTATATATATATATTTTATTTATTAGTTATCTATATTATATTAAATTTTTTAATTAAGTCTTCACAGTAAATATTTTGTTATATAAAAAAAGTATATCATATCATACTTCTTTTTATTAGGATTGGATACTTTCTAAACCAATATATTTTTATATTCCGTTATATTTAACGTTTTTACACTGTTATAAAAATTTAATTATAAAATCTGATATGACGTACGGATCTAATTAAAAAGAAAAAATATCAACACTAAATTAAAAATTTAGTAAATCTTTAAAAAATAATTAACATGTAATTTGTTAATTTCGGCAAATAAAAAAGTAACATATATAAAAGTAAAAAGTAGTTAAACCTAGGTAGCGTGGGTAGTGACTTACGTGTTTTCTTCTAACTCTATTGCTAATAGCAAAAATGTCAGTAGAAGAGGATGGAGAAATACGATATTCTTGCATGAGCCAAGTGGTTTCAATGCCGTGTGGAGCTTCTCCTATGTGGAATACCAGCTTCTTCTTTGTCCCTACTACTTTCTTCTCAACTGCTGCTGCTGATGATGACATTATAGCTTCTTCGCTTTCACCTATTTCCTTCCAATACCCATTTTCTGTTTCTCTTTTTTCCTTCACTTTGCTGAAGAAATAGTATTGATTTCCACTTGACAACGCTTTACCTGTCATCAAACATTAATATTCACACTCAATCATTTTAAATCCATACATGCAAGCAATTTTGTTTTATACCCTATTAATTATGCCACAAAATTAAGACACAAATTATTATTTGATGGTAACAAATAGTAACATGATGATCAAAATTAAACTACTTTACTTATTGGTTTATTATTATAATAATGCATACTTTCTTATGCTCAATTTAAAAATGTTATATGTTAAATTATGTGTCTTATTATTCAATAGACGAGAAGTATTTTTTTAACAATAATAATTCAAAATATTATATATCATAAATTATATTTTCAAGTAAAGTAAGACTTCTATCTAAGCCTTTTAAAATACAGAAGGATTTGTATTATTAACTAGAATAAAATAAAATAGAAAAAATGGATTAGGTCAGATATTTTAATATTTTTAGTCGTTAATTTTAATTATAAAGTATTTTATAATTAAAATTAATTTAAGATCAACGATTAAAAATACCGTAACACCTGATATCACGAAACACCTAATCTGCTTTAAATAAACTATAATAACATATTATAGTTGAGCAAGTCTTCTGGTTCATCAGTACTTTTGGAATGAATCGAATCACCTAGTTTTTGAAAAGGTTACTATACACATAACACATGTGGGACTTATGAATTATGATAGATTATAATAATAAAAGTGTTGATTAGAGATTGATCAGTAGACTTAGAAAGAAAGTAAGGGATGGACATGATTAAGAGAGAGAAGAGAGATTAATAATAAAGATACCGTTGAGTTGAAAAGGATCAGAGAGAGATAGATCAAGATCAGGAATGATGTTGGGATGGCATGGAAGAAGAGAAGCCTCCTTAGAATATAGAAAGTGAAGAACAAGTTCTTCATCCGTTGGAGAGAACAAAAACCCAGGAGGAAGCTGCTTCACCCTTTCATCATCACCTGCAGTAGTAGTAGTAGTAGCCATCATCATCATTATTAATTATCAATCAATTATCTTCTCCAATTTATAATTTGTCACTATATATATATATATATATATATATATATATATAGTTTGAGATGGTGATTAATTATGATGATGATGAGTAGAGAGAGATATAGATTGGGGTTGATTATTTTTCACAAAAGCTAACTATAAGAGATGGATAGATTGCTGGAAATTATAAAGGCGGCGGTACTTGGAATATATATCATAAATTTCATCACAGAAAATTGGTCTTTGCAAGGTTAAAGGCGGCCATGGAAACTATAAATAGAAGCTAACTACTTTGGTTTTAAGACACATACATATATATACACACTAAAGTTTCTAGCAATATTATTATTATTCTATTTCTATATGATATAGGGCAAGCTCCTAGTTGACTTTGCAATGATATACACCAAATTTAATATTCTTTTTTAGAAAAGGCTAGAAACCTAATACGTTTTTTTTTTTTTTGTTGACTAGAAATCTAATACCTTTAGTTTTTTTAAAAAAAGGTTAATCTTTTTTTTTTTGATAAGAGGGTAATATAGACCCGGCAGGTTCAGACTAATCTCTTACGCCATATTGAGTGTTTTTTTTAGAGGGTTTGACGTGGCCATATCTCCTTCTACATACATGCTGCCATCAAGGTTTGAATCTAGGACTAAAAACTTAAGCAATCAAACCACTTATCAACTTGTGCTAGGGGATGTGGTTAAAAAAAAAATTAATTTAGTATGGACTTAAATAATATTTTATCCACGTTTATCAATTGTTTAACTATCAATTCTTTTCGTATGGACTTAAATAATTATTGAAACATGATGAGAATGGAATAACAATTAATTTTCCACCCGTTAAGCATGTATTGCGTTTGTATCCAAAGTTGCATAATAAAAGCATATCTTAGAGTATGTTAGGTTTTTTTATATAATATTTAGGAAAAAATAAAATAAAAAACTCGAATAAATCCCATATAGAATTTATACAAATTTACATAAAATATTGTAGCAGCATTCTGAGAATTAGACCAACCGGTTCGATTGAGGTAACCAAAAACAAATTCATTGGCTGGTTTGATTTTAATAAAAAGAATTAGGTTACAGAACATTGAAAAAAAAAAGTTAAATCGGTTGTTAATCGATTAAATTGGTTCAATTTTTTTTTAAAAAAAAGTGGCTTTTGTTTTATATTATATATTTAAATAAGTAGGTACGATCTTAATTAATAATTAAATTTTGAACTAATTAATTCACTAATTCAATGATCGATTCGGTTCTTACGATTTCGATTTATACTATCTTAAGATTGTCTTGATCCATATAAAAAATTGAAGAACGAGCCTAAAATATATAAATCACTGTTGTATATTAATGTTTTCTTACATGTAAAAAAACTATCAAATTAAAGAATATATAACTGTAGTAGAAAAGTAACATTGTCATGGGTGACAAGTGATCTTATCTCAGATCTCTGGACAAGAATGGCTTACTATACTAGTGATGAGATTAGGAAAAGTTTCTTTGGAGAAAAACACGCTTCAAAGTGTATGTTGGGTGTTGTACATTCAACATGGTTGATGTACTTTCAACTTTCAAAATAGAAATTTGAAATCATATTCATTCTCATATATATGGACTTTAATTTTCACTGTCATACCATTCTCATTTCAGCCCTAAATGAAAGAGATAGCATAGTAATAATTGTTGATAACTCACGTAACTTTACACCCTAAACAATCTTCAGAGTTGTATTATATAAAATAATTTTGCTCACTGCTAACTTACAAGTGTAGAAACTAGAAACAATGCATACTCTTTAAAAATATTTTTGAAGTTTTAGCATAAATATAAATACTCAGTTAACCGTTGGTAAACTATTTTTAATTGACAAAATAGTATTTCTCAAAGTTTTTAATCATTAATTAAATGTAAATTAAAGGACACTGGAATTTTCATTATTTATAGTGTACGTTTGGAAGGGCTGGATACTTGGATCGTAATTAGACATTAATTGGTAACCGATTAGGGTTTTGAGTGTCACTTATTCAAGGGTAATAGCTAGTCAACAAAATTAAATACGATAATATTACGAGTCAGCACAATTTATTATTTTTACCAACAGTTAACTAATAAAATTTAAAATATTATCTAAAACTAAAAGCCTAAAAATATGATGTTATTTTACTGGGCTAAAAGTATTGGATTGTTTGCTAAAATTGCTGGCCAACATATTTTTTGTTTTTCTTTTTTTATTATTATATTTTTTGTTTTAAACATATAGAATGGAGGATGCATATAAAATGTTATCTCTAACATGTCTTCTCACAAAAGAATCTCTATTGGATTTGCGTGAATTTTTTCAGTGTTTATTTATTTATTTAGTTTTGTCTTAAACTAAATTCTTTTTCTTAGCTTCTAATTCAATAAAGATCTAACTATAGACATTTGGATCATAGAAGTTCTAATACATAATTGTTTGATATCAAGAAATGGTATTAGAGATTTTATGACCAAATCATCTAGAGTTTGATCATCCTTGAATCTTTAAAAAGAGTTAAACCCCTTTCCGGCCCTATACATTTTGTTTTTGGACTTTTCCACACACCTTCAAATATTTCGAAATTTCAAAGCGGCACCCAAATATATTAAAAAAATGGACTCATCAACTCTTGTTACTAGAATGGCTGAGATCAGATTCCAAGTGTGACGTGTCAGTTACCAATCTGATGTGGCATTGCTTGTGCACTGATACGTCACACTTAAAACATGATCTCAACCAATAGCAAGAGTCGATGAGTCCATTTTTTAATATGTTTGGAGGCCATTTTGGGATTTCGAAATATTTAAAGTGGCAAAGTTCAAAAGCAAAACATATAGGGGCCGGGAGGAGTTTTACTCCTTTAAAAAAATATTCAACATCATTAAGACAAATAAAAAAAAAAGAAAACCTATAAAAAATTCACACATTACGTGAAAAGACGTGTTAATGATATAACCATTTAGATGCTTCCTCTTATCAATTTAATTCATTTTTTAAAGAATTGATGTTATGACAACCTTGAGTCTTCGTTATTTCTCAATATGCATCTAAATTTTGACAACATTTTAATTTCTACTCCATTAACTTTATTTCCCCCCCTTTCTTCCCCGGCCCCTTTCTAGTTAAGTTATTTAATTAGGCATGTCTCTTCATAAATGGAAAGTCTACTTAGGATTAGCACTAGTGTGCCAACTTAATTCACAATAATTTTGCGATGATCAGTCATAATCTTGGACGAGCTTCATCCCCACAAAAACCATGTCTTATTCATATGAATTGAATAAAGTTATTCCTGTATACTCAATCGGACAAATTTAAAACAAACATAAATCCATAACGAAGTGGGAATTCTCGTTGTATTACGTAAACATTAAACCAATAATATGGTCTATCTATCTATAACTACTTTTTATGGCTAAATATGTGTTTCTAAGGCTCATCATTAACGCTTCATTTATGATAAAGAAGATAAAGTTTATGTGATATATCTTGTCATGAAGAAGTAGTTGGAATGTCACCTTTAGCCGGCACTAAGTTATTCAATTATTTGATCATCCAAAAGACAAGTGTTTTATTTAACTGTTTAACTACTGTTTACGTGATAGCTTTCGTAATTAATTAAATAATAATAAGAGGCGTGTCATTTCTACATCATAAAAAAAAATTATTTTTTTAAAAAAAAAATTAATACATTGGTTTTTATAATTTTACCGATTTTTTTCCTACTCCCTTCATCGTATTAAATTTTATAATTATTAAGTTCTTATTGTAACAAAAGTATTAGATATAATGATATAGTCTGTGTATACAATAAATCTAGCAAATAGTGGCAGTCGGCAGTTTATCATATTTAAAGAAATCGCCACGAAATTAGATGAGTTTAGCAACGATTAATGTAGGAACTGATATGGAACAGGCTAAAGAAGAAATATAGCGACGGTTGAGGTCAGAATCACTACAAAACATATTTTTGTTTATTTAACATTTTTAATTTAGATTCCAATTTAGTCTAGAATTATAATAAAAGAAAATCTAAATGATAAAAATAATATTTTATGTCACTCAAATCTAATTAATTAAAAAATAATATATTCAATTTTTACGATGAAAAAAATATTTTTTCTTATAAATTATACATAAAATATAAACTAGAATTTAATAAGTCAACTTAAGTAAAATATCAATAATTTAATTTAAATCATGCAAACTCTAGTTAGAATTTCTCTCACGAAACGTTCAGAATTAATTACCAAAAGAGGGAGCTTCTCAGTGTGGTGCAGCAGCACCGTTGGTGCACCATGGAGGAGCGCGTTTCACGAGTCTAAACCGATGATTTGTAACAAGCTTGTTTTCAAATGGCACCATTTAGCGGTGGTTCATAAAATGTCGCAAAATGTACCGTCATCATATTTTGTATTTGCGCGGCCGTTGTTTCGGCTGTTGTGAAAAACCACCACAAAATCGTTTAACAACGCTATTATGAGGGTATATTCGTTTTGAATTAATCTACTCGTATCACTGTACATATTCATACATCCGTTGTCTTCTTTTTTTATTTTGATTTATGTGTTGAGATACACTATTTTTGTATTATACGTAACTGTTTATGTGCTATCGTATATTGTATTTATGTGTTTTATCAATTTTTGTGTTGATATTTATCTTTTTCGTGTAATAAATGGGATGCATGAAGATGTATAATAATACATATATATAGCAATACCGTTTCGTTTATTAGGAATATATATATATATATATATATATATATATATATATATATATATATATATA
>JASCZI010090724.1:87763-99094 GCA_036250425.1 Stylosanthes scabra
TTTGTAATGTGGTATAAACTTAATTACAAAATCTGATATAATATATGAATTTACTTAAAAGAAAAAAGTATAAAGGCTTAATATATATAAAATTGGATAAAATTATAAGGACAAGATAGTAATTAAATTTTTTTATCACATGGGTATTTATTTTTTTTGTGTACATCGAGAGTTTTAAACATGGAACAATAAAGAATAAAAAATTTGGCGGAATAATTTGCACCAACTTAGCTACTCCAGTTGGCTTAAAATAATGGGTATTTATTGAATTGAATAAATTAACAAGACCATTTGGAATTTGATTACAAAATTGAATTGCATTTCTAAAAATATTAATAGGGAAAATGCAAACAACTATTTCCAATAATGACTTCAAATAATGCGAAAAAAACCATCTATCTCAAGCACTCTAAAAGAAAATGTAGTCTACAAAATGATAACGTCTTTTTCTCAGATAAAATATTATATTTGTACAATTAATCAAAATACTTGGTCCAGGAATTTAGCCGAGGAGGGCCGAAAATTAAAATATTTTACATAAAAATTATAATATTATGAAATATTTATAATATAGGATTATTCTAATAATATATATAATCATAATTAGTATTTTCTTTTAATTAAAAATGTTAATAAATGCGTATTAAATACGAAAATAATTATGTCATTAGTTTTTATAAGAAAATTCAAATTATTTATTTGCGAAATATAGTTAGGTGCATGTAAAATATAGTTTCAAATTAATATCATGAAAAAAAGAAATAAAGCACACATGTATATATTCTAACATTCAATGCGAGATTGTTGCTATTATAAATATTAGTGTTTTTTTAGATGATAATAGTTGTAAGAATTAACTGAAAAAAATTGACTAAATCAAATAATAAATAAATAATAAAAAACAAATAAAATATATTAATAGAGACTTAAAATCTAAGACATAAATTTATTAATCTCTTTTATAATCATTAAAAATATAAACTTATTTGAAGAATTATATATATGTATTATAATGTATATAACCTTTTATTCTATAAAATTATATAATATATATATACATAATATATAGAAGACACTTAAAATGTGTGGGGACCAAGGCCACTACAACCCTCTTACTAAATCCGCCCCTATATATATATATATATTGTTAAAATATGAATTACATCAAAAATTTAACTATTTAAAATGAAATATTTTTTTTGTGAGGTGGTAACTGTAATATAGCGGCATTGATGATGATCCTTATCATGATGAGCATCACTGGGTACTGGCTAGGGTCATGCATGGCAGAGCGAGTAAAGAAGAAACATACATAATATTTGGTAGGTATATAAATAAATATATTAGTGGATTTTTGTTTGACAGCTAGTGTGAAGGTATCTTTTTCAATGTGCTGTTGACAATAACATACAACCACCTTGTCAATTAACGACATAAATGCCTCTCCCTTTTATATGTGCTTTATTTTGTTCCACACAGGACATATAGGATTTAATCAATTAGCTTCTATCTATTTGTCATTTTATTACCGCCAACCTAACAAATTATATTGAAATCGTCTCCTCATTCTAATCATCCTGTCTCTTGAGAATTTTTTGTTGAATATATGTGTGCTGGTGTTTGGTTGAGTAATTAGGAATCTCTAAGTTCATAACACATCCGTGCATATCTATGGATATTATTCCACCGTTGCTTACTTGCCTAGTGCGAGGTGGGTATTCATTGGGACAAATTCTTGAGTAAACAAGGCAAGGTCAAATTTTGAGTGTATCCGTTTTGTTGTATAAATATTTTTTAACTTATACTAAGTAATAGTAGTTAGATTCACATTAATTTAATAAAGTAATGTTATAAGATTAGCCCTTTTTTCAGCATATAGTCAATTAGTATAATTTTATAAATGAATGGAAAAAGAATCTAAATACACCAACAAAATGTATATATTCCAACTAAATTTTCTGAAAGAAAATAATAAAAAGGTGCTACCTCTTGAGTTTTTCAAGTACCACTTATTTGTGATTTCTTGTAACGTTGTATCTTTATTTTGTTAAAATTTATTTTGTGAGTAGACAATTTTTTGTACGTAATTATTTGACATTTGTATATATAGCTCTTGTTTTATTTTAAAGATATGAGTATAACAGAAGAGATAGCTAAATCCTCTTACTGAATTGCCTCTCTATAAAGGATACTGTATAGTAAAAGTGTTATTTCCCAACTTATTATTAAATTAAGACGAATTCTAATCGAACCTCTCTAAACAAGAGCGTAAGTTATTCCCTTCCATTTATTTTTTCTTTTTCTCTCTTACACATCATCTGAATCATCACACATATATTTTATTTTCTAATGACCATCACGACTCCATTTTTTATAAAAAGGGAGACAAAGTAAAAGAGAATAGAGTCGTGATAGTGAATGGATGTTTAATCGATGCTTACGAATATGATAACAGTATTTTAGAAGGTATCCAATACTTTTACCTTTTTTAATTAAAAAGTATATACAAACTTATTCCGTTTTCTCTCACTTAATTTTTTTTTTCGGAGAAAATTAACGGAGTTGCGACATCATTGGAGGATGCATAAGGCATCCAATAGAAAAAAAAAATTAAATTAAAAGGGATAATTTAGCCTTTTATGAGTACAATTCACTTTAAATTAAACTATAGATGAGATCAGAAAACTTTTAACGTATATATATAGATGTTAAATAATAAATATGCTTTTTCAAGGTGGTATTTTCATTGTTGTGCTTGTGCTAATTTACTAATTAAGTGTCATGCACTCATGCTTTAATTGATTTCCATAAGTCAGTAAATATATGTAACAACTAACAAGTGACACCAACATGCACATCTCTACCTCATGAATAAAGCTACTATCAATAGTTAACTATGAAGCACCGACACATATTTTTGTTGAGTTATCATATATTTGTGACACATTTTAGATATGTCACACGTTGGATAATCATTGTATTAAAATAAAAAATATTTTAAATAATTTATATGATAAAAAATATATTATTAAAAATACGTTTTTAGCAGTGAAGAGACTAATGCCTAATAAAGAAGTGTAAAAGCAAAAGCTGAAACAGGAAATGGAGAAGCTGAACCTTTTCTTCAAGAATAGAGCAAGAACAAGACTAAAGAGAGAGAGAAAGAGAGAAAAGTAAAGTCGAATAGAAATCAATGTATTGAGAAAAGTTATTGTTATCTATCTACCTATGTTTAAAAAGAGACATGAAGCTTCATTGCTTGAGAAGAGTCTAGTATAATTGTTTGACAAATGTTAAGTAATGAAGATAAGAAACACTCTTTCTCTTTATTAAAAGGAGAGTACTAAATTTCATGGCTTGACAAGTATCTAGCATAATTGCTTGATAATTGTTAAACAATGAAAATAAGAAACACTAAAATTTTAAAATAATAAATATTGATTTTGAAAAATATTAGAGAAAATCTAAAACACGAATAAATAAAGACAAATAAATAGAAATTCTATTTTTCAATTATAAATTTATAATTATATTATAGTAGTTATAAGATAATAATAATATTATGTTATATTATTATTATTTATGTATTTAAAAATCTCCTCTTTATAATAATAATGCACTATATATAGGGATTGCAAGAATATAGGATCTAAGTAAGACAGTTAATGTTTAGGATTTATGGTTTATGGATGTTTAAAATCGAAAATGATGATTTTTTAAAATCGAAAATATTTGATAGTCATAGTTACATAGCAATAGATCATCAGATAAATAAAATTTGTCTATTTTAACTTCTATTTTTGTTTGTATTCATCAATTATTGTTGAAATAAATATATAATATTAAATGTTATAAATGCGTAATATTATTATATACAAGATGAATTATTATTAGGTTTTCTCGGACTATCCCACACACTTTAAATCGACTTCGATATAAATGCTCATAAATTATCATTCAAATAACATTCGTGTGCAAGAATTTTCATTTACATCCGTAACACTTAATAATTTTTTTTATAAAATTATAGATATTAAATTAAACAACACTAATACTATCGAACCAACACATACAATGGTAAGCAACAACAACCAACAATAACATATCTTATCTCTCTCCACTCTTTCCATCCCACGGCACCGCACTGCAGCATCGCCTCCTCAGCTCTCTTTTGATCTTCTTTACAGCACTGCATCGCCACCTCCTCCTCCTTTGTTGCGATGTGCCATAAGCCAATTAGAATAGCTTGTTATTAGTAGTATAAATATGAGACTAATATAATTGTATGAAATAGGAAAATTAATGAATTGTTGAACTTAGTTTAATTTGGAGTTTTTTTCTCTTTCACTTGAAGTAAAGAGAATTATTCTTTTACTTTGATCATCTTTTTCAATCAAGCTAATTACCAAAATCTTCTACTCTAATTCATATAATCATCAACAATTCACATATTTTTCTTTAATGTTCATATTCTTTAATTCTAGTCCTAACATCTTTCATAGTGCCACACCACCATCATTGAAGCATCGCACCCCTATCACATGTTTCTGTGATTTAGATCATTTGTTAAATTTAAATAAAAATTATTTTGAATGATTACTTATTTCTATTTGAATAATTACTTGTTAAATAAAAAAATTTTAAACTACACTGCTAAATATTACTCTTAAAAACATTAATTTGTACTTATGCATGTATATACGTTGTATTTCCATGTCTTAGAAGTAATTAAAATTAATATATCGTGTCTTGAGCGTTCTTGTCAATGTTCATACTTTATATGGATAATTAAAGACTAAAAGGGCGGGAAAATGATAATCTTGTTGTCTGATATCAATCTGCTACTCAAGCTGTTTCTGAAACCTTTTTATTTTTCCTTTTTACTTTCTTCACAGACATCCCCATAGCAAATTAAATAAAGCCTTTTATTGGGGATTAGCTTCGTGGACTAAGCGCAATAGGCTATCAATCTATCAAAGGTCTCCCTTCAATACATTGGTCGTTCAACATCCTTTAATTTATTTAATCATTGTGCTTTATAAATAGATAGAGAATAATTCCATATGTATTTTAATTATTTAACCCATTTGATGATATTGAACTAGATAAAAAGATAGATCTTTTTTTATCAATTAGAGCAGCTCCAATGCAAGTTCCTCTTCTAATAAAAGTGAAGTTGGAATTCCCTTTATGAAAGACCTCACTATTGAAGCAAGAAAGAGCAAAGTTCCTTTGCTAGGATCTAGGCACATGAGTTCCTCCCAACAATGACTAAAAAAGGTAAGTCCTCCTTATTAAAAAATTAATAAATAAATAAAAATTAAATAAAAAATTAAAAAATAACAATACTTAGATAAAAAATAAATAAATAAAAATATTAAAAAATAATAATACTTAGACAAAAAAAATAATACTTTTATATTATTATCATAATGTTACTATTTTTATATTTTTTATTATACATACTTTTTTTTACTATAACTATTTTTAATTTATTATGTTTTTACAAATTTCTTTATTTACATTTCTAAAAAAAAAAAATTCAACAAATAGATTCAAATTAGTTCATCTTTTTTTAAATACTTTATATTTTTTTAAAAATCAAATACTGAACTATCACTTTTGTTATTTATCAAATTATTTTTTTCTTGTATATTAATTATTTTATAATAATTATTATTTTTAATTTACAAATATAATAATATTATAAACAAAATTAATTGATTTATTTATTTTTATTTAAATTAATTTAATAAGTGGGACCATAATGAGGACCAATATTAATTCCTACCATTAGAGAAGAGAGGAAATATTTAAGTTCCTATTTACTGTTTATCACGCAAAAGCTGATGTGGAGTTATTTTTTATGGACGTGTTAGCAGTGTAGGCTTAATCATCCAACATATGCCAATACCATGCCTGATTGATATATATATATATATATATATATATATATATACCACTCCCTTTTTGGTTACTTTTCACCCTTTAAAGATTAAAGGAAGGAGATCAAATATGCCTTTCAAGTTTTGATTTAGTAAGTCTTCTGTTATTAATGATTACTTATTGTTTCTAATGTTATTGCACAATCAATCGTATGAATTATTAGGTAAGAAATAAAAGTTCATCCAATATTAGTAAATAATTTAAATTGGATGTTTTATTTCTTTAAATTTTGGATGTTTTTGATACATGTTCAAGAAGATATTTTCGTCATTTTAGAAATATGGGACAGAATGGAAATCTTGTCATGTTCAAGGATCAGAATACTAGAAGAATTACACTATGCGAATTTTAGATATCAAGAAGACCAATGATTCATCTCAGAAGAAAATGTATTGACTTAGGGCACAAGGATCATGACTTTCATGAAGTTACTTGGAGTGTAAGTAATAATAAGAAGAGCGCTAAGTTGATTGGATTTAGTTCAGATTTTGAAATTACTTGAAGATAAAATAACCTAGTAGAAGAAGCTTCTTTGTTAGAGTATTTTAAATTTAAATTTGAATTTGATTTTATTTAGTAATATATTAGGAAGTTTGAATTTAAATCAAATCTGATCTAAATTTCTAAGATCAAATCTAATTTAAATTAATTAACTTATCTTATCTTATTTTAGGAGTTAAGATTTAAATCAAATTTGATCTAACCTAACAAGATCAAATATGATTTAAATTATTAGTTAGGACTAAATTAGGATTAGTTTAAATTCAAATTTTAAGATTTTATCTTTAGGAGTCTATTTAAACACTTTTTGTAAGTCATTTTTTTCAATCAAATTATTGGATGAATTTATTTTCTATTGCTCACGGAGCATGAATTTCTATCTGTATTCAAGTGAGGTGAGTGATTTGCTTTACTTGTTGTATCAAAAAATTGGAGGATTTAACCTAAGGTAATTCTTAGTGTTAGTTCTTTTAGTTTCATCCCTTTAATCTATATTGTCAAGGACAGGTTCTTTGATAGTCTAGTAGGAAAAACTATTCCGGTGACCTAAATTGCTAAGAACATGGTTCTTAGAAGTCTAGTAGGAAAATCTACTATCTCTTATCTATCTTATTATTTTTGTTGTGTTGTGTTTTTTTCTTATCATTTGGTATCAGTTATGGGTCGTAGGTAAATCTTTATTTATCTACATGATTTAGGGTTTATTTCTGATTTCGTTGTTGTTAGTATATTAAAAAAATACAAAAAAATAAAAAACAAAAAAAACTCACGATCCTTATATCGAGTTTCGGTCCTCATGCATATAATATCGTGTTTCGTATCTCTTCTTTTCTTTTTTTATCATTGTGTCACCGCTTCCAAATTATTCTTATTAATATTAATATTATTATTATTATATTCATTGTTATTCCTTAATTAGGTGATATGGATTCTGTACTTTTCACGTTACTGTTATTCATCATTAGGAATTAGAGTCTTATCCATTGTTATATGCATTTTTATTCCTTCTGTTCATTATATTCAGCGTCGCATAGGGTTTGTTTAATTTCAAAAAAAAAAGGTTAATTCCAAAAAAAAAAAAAAAGTGCATTCAAAACAAAAAGGGAAGCACCATAGTACTTGCGTAGTGTGCAGTACCAAAAAAAAAAAATCAAGTTACTAGTTTTATTTAAATTTTCCATTTTTATTCCAATTTTTTAGTTTAAAAAAAAAAACAAAAAAAAAAACTCTTTTCGTTTAGTGTTTGTTCTAGATTCTCAATTTTCTAGTAAAGTGTCCTTTCTTCTTTTGTCGATTGTCACATACTTTGTTTGTGGTGAATTTGAAAGTCCCTATCATTAGGATTATTTTAGTTTGTCTAATCTTTATCCTTAATTTCTGAAATGAAACTTGTGAAAGCGATCCAAGAGTGGTAAAAGGCAAGAGTTGTGAGCTTATCAAAGAGAAAAAAGCCAGTAATTGAATGCAAACACGAGTGTCTATCTTTGAGTGATACACGTGAGAAGAGTGTTGTGAGGTCTTTTTAAATCTCTTTATAGGTTCTAATACTTGCAACAATGTGGATTGCAGAATATGATAGTGATGATGAAGATTTCTCATATGAAAGAAAAGTTTTCAAGAAGCAAATTCCTCCCTTTAAAGGTCGAATTGATGCTGAAGCTTACTTTGAATGGGAAAAGAAAGTAGAGTCCAATTTTGCATGTCACAACCATTCAGAGAAAAAAAAAAATCAGATTGGTAGAAGCAGTATTTTCTGACTATGCCCGTATTTGGTGGAATGAGTTAGGGAGATACGGGGAGAAACGAATTTGCACCTAGCAGAAGATGAAGAAAGTGATGAGGAACCAGTTTGTGCCACCATCATACCGTGAGAAGTTTCTTGAACGGCTTGATAGGTTAAAGCAATGTGCTAAGTTTGTCAAAGAGTACCACATGGAGCTATTAAATTTGATGATCAAGGCTAATGCTGAAAAAGGTCTTGATGCTTTAATAAGACGATTCTTGGATGGACTAAACAGAGATGTTGCATATCAAGTTAAACTTCACTATTATGCAACAATGGAGGATTTGCTTAATTTGGCCATTAAGGTGGAGAAGCAGCAACAACTTTTGGTAGCTTGGTTGTCTTTAGACTCTATTTCTAAGAGCAGTTCTAAAGAAGCAAAATTTGAGGATAAGACAAAGTCCAAGGTTGCAGATTTGAAGAAGAGGAAGAAATCCTTTAGTGCCACTTTTCATTCTTCTTCAAGTCCAGTAATAGAAGAACTTATTGAGTATGCTGTCAACGCAGACGTGTACGTAGATGATGAACCACTAGTTCATCATTCTTCTGAGGGGTTATTTGTGCGGAAATAGAAACACAAGGGAGAAAAGAAATGAATATAAGAGAAGAAATGAGTGAGAAAAGGAGTAATGGTGTGAGTGAAAAGAAGAGTAGTGAGAGAAAGGAGTCAATGAGAGACAAAGAAACTAAGAGCAATATACACATTTTTGGGAGAGATTTAGAAAGTGCTAATTTAGATATGAATGCATTGTTGTCAATCAATTCAAAAGAGTCTTTAGTGTTTCATATTGACCCTAACTATGTACTACCTAGTGTTTCTATGTCACCTTTCCTGCGTTTTACAGGTTTTGTGCTTTATATTGAAGACATTACTGTGGATGAAGAGAACAAAAGCCAACCGATTACATACTTTACTGAGCATCTACATAGGATATGCCTCAAGTATTCAACATATGGCAATGCATTATATATTTTGCATCTGATAGTTCAAAGAATTTTGAACAAGAGGCATGCACAGTCAGTTGAGTTGTTAGAATCTTTTTCATTGATCGAACAAGATTCGAGGACGAATTTTTTTAAAGAGGAGTAGAATGATACATGTTCAAGAGGGAATTTTCATCATTTTAGAGATATGAGACAGAATGGAAATCTTGTCATGTTCAAGGATCAGAATACTAGAAGAATTACACTATGCGAATTTTGAACATCAAGAAGACCAAGGGTTCGTCTCAAGAGAAAATGCATTGACTTGAGGCACAAGGATCATGGCTTGCATGGAGTGCAAGTAATCATAAGAAAAGCACTAAGTTGATTGGATTTAGTTTAGATTCTGAAATTACTTGAAGATGAAGTAACCAAGTGGAAGAAGCTTCTTCGTTAGAGTATTTTAAGTTTAAATTTGAATTTGATTTTATTTAGTAATATATTAGGAAGTTTGAATTTAAATCAAATTTGATCTAAATTTCTAAGAGCAAATCTGATTTAAATTAATTATCTTATCTTATCTTATTTTAGGAGTTAAGGTTTAAATCAAATTTGATCTAACCTAACAAGATCAAATATGATTTAAATTAGTTAGGATTGAATTAGGATCAGTTTAAATTCAAATTTTAAGATTTTATCTTTAGGAGTCTATTTAAACACTTTTTGTAAGTCATTTTCAAGTTATTGGATAAATTTATTTTCTATTGCTCATGGAGCATAAATTTCTATGTGTATTCAAGTGAGGTGAGCAATTTGCTTTACTTGTTACATCAAGAAATTGGAGGATTCAACCTAAGATAATTCTTAATGTTAGTTCTTTCAGTTTCATTCCTTTGATCTAGGTTGTCAATGACAGGTTCTTTGAAGGTCTAGTAGGGAAAATCTTCCGGTGACCTAGGTTGCTAAGAACATGATTCTTAGAGGTCTAGTAGGAAAACCCACTATCTCTTATCTATCTTATTATTTCCACTGTGTCGTGTCTTTTTCTTATCAGTTCTGTTTTTAGGTTTCGGATGTTCTGTTTCTAATTAGCTGAGGTTGGTTTAGGTTTCGGATGTTCTATGACTTTCATTGTGGATGTTCTATAAATAATGGTTTCAGATGTTTTATTTTTTATTGGCTGATTTAATGATTAAAAAATTATTGATTAACTATACTTTTCCTTGCTAATATATGATTGATTGTAGCGGTGGTATAAAAGAGTTAAAGCTAATAATATATAAAGCTCAAGGGAATAGATTTTTATTTATATTGGTTATCAATTTTGGTAAGCATATACATATACTTTACTAGTGTATTTAATTTTTTTATTTCCCCATCGGTCAATAAAAATATGCTAATTAGTTATTAAGTACTGATTAAAAAAAATAAAATACTACTTGTACACCAAATAGAATCAGATTAATTCGTTCCCAATATGGAAACATCAAGTAATAATATTTTCATCAAATATCATTGTTGCAAATTATGAGGTTTTTCTATGTTAGTTCTGGAATTATTAGCGTTTAATCTTTTAGCTTATTAGTGTTTAATTTGGATTAGTTGACATTATTAGAAATTCGCTAGTTATCATCGGATTTTCCATCAGGTTCTGTCCCATTGAATTTTTATCGGATTTTCCGTCGAACAAGCCCAAACGAGTGTTTGACGATTTTATTTCCGTCGACGTAATTAATCCGACGGAAAGTTCAACGAAAAAAGATGGCGGGAAAATTTTTTAAAATGGCAGGATTGTTTCCGTCAGTTTATTCGACGGAAAATCCGATGGAAGTCTGGAAACACTAAAGGCACCGTTTAATTAAATGATGAATCCCTTTCCGTCGGATATATCCGACGGTAAGCCTTAGTTAAGTTCGAAATCAAAAAACGCTCTTTATTGTTGTCGAGGAAGAGAGAAGGGCCACCCCAAACCCTAGCAGAGCCATCACACTGCCACCGCACCATCAAGCACCATGTCGTCTCTCTATTGACGCCGCCAACACCGTCCGTCGAAGGAGAACTGCTTGGCATCGTCACTTGTTGCCGTCCGAAGAAGAGGAGATCGAGGGAGCCACTTCGCCAAAGAGGAGATCTGTTGCCGTTCCTCCACACCACCACAGGTAACTCCCTTTTGGGCC
>JASCZI010090725.1:8579-20332 GCA_036250425.1 Stylosanthes scabra
ATTTCACCAGTGAGATAATATATATACATCGTTTTGGTTAAAACGCATATGATTCTCTTTGACTTTAGTCATTCAACAATGACAATGTTTTAACAACTGGGGTGATAAAAATTAAGCTAACTTTAATCAATGGGTTGCACAATTAAATAAAATTTTTTAATTATTATTTTTCTTTTAAAATTATTTTATTATATATCTCTTTTCACTAGTTTTTTTTTTAAACAACATAATTTCATCCAATGCCATCAACTCCCACCACCATTTTCACCTACTCCAATTTCATCGTTTTTGACTGTCCTGAACTTCTAAATTCTAAATTTAAATTCATAAATTTTAAATTATATATTTTAAACTTTAAATTCTAAAACATAAATCTTACATTTTATAACTTAATTAAACTGGTATTATTTTATTTCACTTTCAATTTTTTTACTTAAATTTTGGTTTTTTATTGTTTTTAGTTTGGATATTTTTTAATATTTATTTTTTAACTATTAGTTATTTTTAAATTAGTTGGGTAAATTAATATGGCAGTTATACTTTTTCTTTTAACAAATAATAATACATTTTAACTTTAAAGTTTTCACTCAGATATAAGCCAATGAAGTTAAAGTCTGGTAGATATGATGGGTTTAATTTAACAAGTGTGTTCCTTGGTCAATTTATATTTTTATGGGCATGCAACTATTTATCCTTAGTCTAGGATTAAGGCATGAATAAACTAATAAAACAAATCTTAGTACCAGCCAAAACATGCAACCATACCGCGCGAATTTAATTACAATCAATGACATTGGTTGAATCTATATTCACTTTAATTACCTAGATTACACAATATATATATAGATACATGTTTTGGAATAGAGATTGCACTGTGACAAAAGCCTACAAGAACACTAGATAAACAAACAATGGGATGCTAGGGTAAAACCAAAATAATTTACATTTTTATTCTCCATACTTTTTATTTTTAGAATTTTATGAATAAAAAGATAAAATGTAAAATAAAACAAAAGTTTAATTATTTTTAAATTTTTTCACAAAATCACAAAAATAAAAATATTGACAATATAAATATAAGCATAGCAGTAATTATTTTTTCCCATAAAAATCTATGTTCTTTAAAGGTAAATAACTACTTAACTTATTATATATAAAATATGTTTCATTTCCACTAATATATAGATGGAGTTAAACCTTACATACACGAAATGTTTTTTTTTTTTTTTAAAAAAAAGAGAAATGAAGAATTATTACCCAGCAGTATCTCATTATTTAAATGAAGAGTGAATAATAACATGATCTAAAAAGTTAAAAAAGAGATTTTCTTTCTTTTAATTTTTTAAAGAGAAAAAAAAAAAAGGAGAAGGGAGGCAGGAGGAGGACCCATCACATGCACACGATCAGAGATTAGAAGGCTTTTGGGCTTTTCTTTCACGTACAGCCCACGTGTTCACTCCCCCCGTTCACACCCAAACCGGTTGCCGGTCAAAATACCCGCGTTATCTCAGATGTGGGCCCCGACGGCGGTCCTCTTTTTCGCATTAAATGCAATCCCCCGTCGTTCATCGTCAACCGACACATGTCGGTCATCCTTAAGGTGGGAAACCTCTCCAAGACAACCTGTTGTCCAAATTCCCAACCCCAACTAAACCAAACCAAATAATATACCCCCTTTGGCCCTTTCACATACAAAAAAAAAATATTAATTAAATATAAATGTGATATGTTTTCCATTAATTTAACTTTTATATATACTGTCACTATATTATTTAATTAGAAATTACATGATTTTACATAATTAAAATTAAATGATAAATACTGTAAAACTATTAATTTATTGTATATTTTAACAACTACGTATTTTTTTATTGGGTAGTATAACAACTAAATATTTTAATAATGCACTATTGATTGATTAAACTGAGTGACAAATTTATTTATTAATATTAATTACTAATAAATTATTACACAAAATATCTTAATGGATAGTTATTTAACTTGGGTCCACCTGACTTAAGGGACAAGCCTTTATTTCCGTATGTAAAAAATTTATTGAAATAAAAAACAAAACCAAATAAAATAAAAAATAAAAATTCCGAAGCTATCCCTATCCCTATCCCTTTCTCTCGCTCTCTCTTTGTATAATAGAAGATACAAAGTGAGATTAATTAAGAGGGGGTGATCACTTTTTGGAGTTTTGGGAGAAGAAAAAGAAAGAAAGATTTCAAAATAAATAAATAAATAAATAATGAGGAATATGTGCAAAGGTTTTTGTTGATATATAGCAAAATAGAAAGCACACTTACAAAAATCAATGGAAGAAGGGAAGAGAGAGAAGAAGATAGAAGAAGCAACAACATCCACTACTACTTCAACTACTATGGCATTTTCCGATGAGATTCCGATCACAAACACAAACACCATCACCACTTCTTCTTACCCTTTCTCAAGCATCTTCGACATGATGCCACTTCCATTAATACCATCTTCTGATCAGAAAACTTGTTCCTTCTCTGCCAATGGCTTCATCGACTTGCTTGCTCTTCAAGACTACACTCCTTCCTTATTCGATTGGCTCCCCGCAACCACAACCACCACCACCGCCTCCGGCGCACCCACGCCTCCGCATCAGGCTCTTCCGTCGCCGGCGAGCTCAAACGTTCCGGACTGTTCGGAGGTGTTGAACACTCCGGCATCACCAAACTCGTCGTCGATATCGTCTTCGTCGAACGAAGGCGGCGTCGGCGGCAACAACGCGGAAGATCAAAACGGTGGAAAAGTTGATGAACATGAAGCAGAGGATGAGGAAGCTGATGCCGATGCTGATGCACCGAAAGACAAGACTAAGAAACAGTCAGTAATATTAGTCTTACTCTTTCTTTATTTCTTTTCCACCTTTCTTTGTTTTCTCAGTAAAAAATCCCTCTTTCTTTCTGTTCTCCCTTGTGTGTTCTGCTTTAATTAAATTTAATTTAATTAAGAGTTAGTTGTTTAATATATATGAAGGTTGAAAGCAAAGAAGAAGAACCAAAAGAAACAAAGGGAGCCACGGTTCGCGTTTATGACGAAGAGCGAAGTGGATCATTTAGACGATGGCTATAGATGGCGAAAGTACGGACAAAAAGCTGTTAAAAACAGCCCTTATCCAAGGTATCCTTTCCTTTCTTTTCTTTTATTTTCTTTTTTTCATTTCTCTCCCTCTTCAGAATAATATTTATTAGTTAACTAATTAATTTAATTTTTTTCTTGCGGGGCAAGTAGGAGCTACTATCGTTGCACCACATCGGGGTGTGGCGTGAAGAAGCGCGTGGAGCGTTCTTGCGATGATCCAAGCATTGTGGTGACCACATACGAAGGCCAGCATACTCATCCTTGTCCGGCTACTTCACGCGCCGCACTCGCCTTCATGCACGAGCCGCCTTCTTCCTTCACCACCATTGGATCTGGCCCCGCCGCTGTTCTTTCTTCTCCGCACTTTCTCCACCAACACTTCCACCACCAACCCCCGCCACCACCGCCTCCTTTGATATATAATAACAACTCTACTGCAATTACTGCTGGTGTTGAGAGCTTTGTGGTTCAGGGTGATGGAGAAGGGTCAGGTAGTGCGGCATCTTCTTCTAGGTTGATGATGGATCAAGCTAATTTCTTGAGAGACAATGGCCTTCTTCAGGACATTATTGTTCCTTCTCACATCAGGAATAACATCATCCAATGAATCAATCAATCAACCAGAGTAGTAGGTTAATTAATTAATTTTCATTACATTATTATTATTCGTGTTATTCCATCTCTCTCTCTCTCTCTATATATGTGACTACTACTATATATATATATACTGGTATTAGTTAATTTTATTATGTAAGTTCGTTAAGGTTCTCTAACTGGTGTGAGATGATATATTGAAGCATCGTTTTGGATGAGGATAGATCCCTTTTTAAATACCATGGATCATATCACTGCTCTTTAATTTAGCTCCTAGATTCTCTCTTAACTCTCCTTCTTTCCTTCTTTCTTTTTTTCCTTTAATTTCCTTCATCCATCCTCTATTCTTTGTAATTAACTACTACATATTTATTTATTATTATTATTATTCCACAATCAAGGCATATATATTATAATTATTAATTACTTACCCTTAGCTTATACCTTAGCTTCTTCTGATCTTCTTTTTTTTCCTCCCCTTTTTTAATTAATCCGCACTTACATATATTTTTAGGGTTAGGGTTTTTTCAGTTATATTTGTGCTTTATTTACCTTAGCTAGCTAGCTTGGTTGCATGTGTATGTTATGGTTAATATAATTATTGATGAATCAGATGTTTGTGTATTTTTTCCCATTGGGATATTATTCATGGCAGAGGGTTATTACGTTGTAAGGGAAACGTAAATTATTGATGATTGATCATGATTACCTAAGAGAGCTGGCATTGGCAAATGGCAATGCAATTCTCTCTCTATGGTTTTTAAGAAGAAGAAGAAGAAAGAAAGCTTTGTATGTGTTATGATTGTTCCATGACATGATGCAGTGCATGAGGGGGGTATGGATCCAAAAAAGTTGCAAAATTATTACTTAGCCTATTACCTTCCAATGCATAGTACCACCATTTAGCCTTTTCGTATATCTATGATGGAGTTCTTTTTATATTTTTTTTTATGTATATTTTTTTCTCATCATCTTTCTCTATAAGTTACATACAAAGATGGGGTTCAGCCATTCAATGATGATGTATCTTTCCTACTAAGGAAATTGCTAGAGCATGGTTCTCTTCTTCTTATTCATGTATCATGATTGATGATATATTGGTGTGGACAAAAGCATTTCCAAATTAAAGTTGTGCATTTTGGATTTACAAAAATACTATTTCTACACTAAAATTAGTCATTTAGTTATTATATATTTTTATATATATATATATATATATATATATATATATATATATATTATTTAATTAATTTTTAATATATATTTTATATTTTAATATATATTTTTATACCTATAATTAGTTTTAGTAGTCATTTTAGCGTCCACTTGTTTATTTTAATATCTATATATCTATATATGCCCTAGCATAGCATAGAAGTTGTGATAGAGAGCAAAAGGCATTGTATTTTGGCCATACCACTATGGTTTGGAAGCAATTAGGTTGGGAATTTTATTTCGATTCTGGTTGCTAGCTCAAATGAATTGGTTTATAATTAAGGAGGAGTATCTATATCTATATATATATATATATGAAGGAGGCACATGCTAATTAGTTTCTACAGGCTCATATATAGCTTTAGATGATAGCAATTGAATTGTATGTACCACTAGTTTTTATTGCTTTTCTATCACTTCTCATGACACAAAGTATATATGGACAGCTTGGATAAATACGGTATATATTCAACAATAACTAAGTAGTCATGACTCAATGCAAATAGTTACTTTGTTTCCGAGGCATGGAATTTTGGTTACTTCTATTTGCTTTTAATTTCCAACTCATCTTAAAGAAAATTGTCATGTTTCTTCTTAATTCCATATGGCAAAGTTTATTATATAGCTTTTGTGATGAAACTAAATTTGGTTATATATAATGCATGTTTAGAATAAGACAAGAACGAAATTAAAGTACTTATTTAGTTTATAAAATAAACGAATATCACATATATATTAATTGCAGTTATGATCTGAAACCTTTTATTTTAAGGAAAAAAGAAAAAGAATATATCTATAATATGCATGGCCAGGAATAAATTCTTCTTTTCACGATATAGAGTTCGTTTGAGGAATTCTAGTATTTTCTCGCCTACAATTTACTTTATTATTGTTTTTAAATTTTGTTTTCCAACTTAATATTGGATTAATATGTTTTGATTAGGAGGGTATATACTTGGCTAATAATAATTTATGCTCATTTTAATATCGATCGTGTTATAAAAATATGCCATGACTAATTTAGTATCTAATTTTTGTTACTTGCATAACATTTTCGTTTTAAAATATGAAATAGCTTTGTAAACCCGGCTGAATGTGCACAGAATATTTTGGTTATAGACTTTGTTTTTAATTTGTGTGTTTTCTGATGAATGAATTTAATATCAAAGTGAAACTGTAGGAAGAAAATGGTGGATATTCAGATGCAGTTACGTGAAGTTGCTTGCTAATTATTTTTAAATGAATTGATATGTTTGACCAAAATGTAATTTAACGATTTCAAATGACAATTTTATATGAAGTGAACTGCAGTTGAGTTACCACCAAAGAAAATATGTGGGATTGAAAATTTGAGAATAAAGGATCTTGTGTATGTCCTCTGATCTAATTAATTCATAGTTCATATACTTGAATCTAGAAAAAGTTTCCTTGACAAGATAGTTGGTATGAAACTATGAATCAACGTACACTACATCAGAGGCATAACAATGGCAAAAAAAATTTTAAAAAAATGCAAATTATAGTAAAATAAAAGTTAAGGAAATGGTTTGTTTTATGCAAAACTTTGAATTATAATTAATGAGTTCATTGTGATTGGCATCTATTAAGCTATAGAAGTATGAACACAAGCAGATATATAGGAAGAAGTAAATAGAAAGAAAAGAATTTATTTATTTAATCAAACATATAATAAAGTTGATCGTGATAAAGCTGTACACATTTCTCCATCCACCATGCTGCATGCCAATGAATGAATATTCTCTCTGCTTCAAGCAATCAAGAAACATTTTTCTTTTTATTTTTTTCAGTTGATATGCATAAAAATTAATTAATAAAGTAATTTTATGAATTGTAATGACTTTTTTGGTATTCCCAAACTTTCCAGCCATGAAACTTTATGTTATCGAATTGCAAATAAAAGCTAAGGCGTATCTTCTTGTAATCCAACTGTAGGAGTGCCAATCAATTTGATGCTTTCAATAAAAATAAAAAAAATCATGGAATCAAGAAATTGAAAGAAGTGATGAGATAATGAAAAGAAGGCCCAGTCATTTGCATATTACAACCCATATGATTCTTTAAGGCATCTGAATCCAAACTGTATATAGTTACTCATTCAATCAAGTAAATAACACTTCTAATAATTTGGGTCGGAAAACAATATATTTTATTTAATTTACTTGATTTATACTCTATGAGATACGATATATATGATGTATTCCATTTAAAAGAATAGAGTATACATGTATAAGATAAGGTTGAAAATAGGTGGGAAACAAAAACAAGAAAATGCATTTCTTTATTCCTTACTTGCTCTGCAAGTTTAGGAATATGTCGGACAAAGGCACATTGTATGTGTGTGTGTAAAATGTGGCGCCCAAGCCCCAAGATGTAAAATAGTAACTTGTTGATGAAAAACTCTTCAACTTTCATAGCTTCATTTCATATGTAGTCACTTTATATAATTAATTATTATGATTCTGAAATACCACCCCATCTCCCTCTTCCAACAAGAAAGAAAGGACACCTAACACTTCATAGGTAGTGATTACAAAAAAAAAAAAAGATTTATGGGTGACTCATAATCATTAGAATATGGTGATGGCAATCAGCCATTGGACACTTCATGATTTTAGTTTTACTAATTAGAAAGCCAAATTCGTTGTGCTTATATATTTCATATGTTGATTGTCAAATAGTTACATCATTCTATGTATGGAAAAATTTAGAGGGAACTAATATTGTTATTCTAAGATCAAAATGGATTTAGTTATAATAAACTCACATACTCTACACTCACACACCAATCAAATCACCTTTCTCTCGACCACTGTTGAGTTTCAAACACAAATGCACTTGTTGCAAGGTTTAGAAAGTTACTATTAAATTATAGCCTTAAGCGCAAATACCTTATCTCCAATTCGGGTCCTTAGATTTTGAGGCTTTTTTTTTTTTTTTTGAGGATATTGTAGGACACAGGGAGATTGGGGATAGGTTGATCAAACTCAATCTTGAATGGATTCAACTATAGTTGGGCTAGTACCATTGGATCAAGATTTATATCTTTCTGGACCTTTACATTTCATATAATCTCTTATCATCCTCTACTGACTTGAATGTGGCCCATGAATCATGATCCTTCAAAAGATATTCATGTGAAATTCTTACTCAAGCATGATGGATCAACGTCATAAGATCTGGTGGCAGCATGTGTAATTGTAACCAATTTGGGATTAGGTAAAACATAGTGATACTGATACATATTCAGATACAGATACATTACTAACCACTCTTTATTATTATTGACTGTGTCTTCCATCTGTTTGATCACCTTTACTACTCCTCTATCAATATATATATAGAAGAGAATACAGTGGTGTTAAGCATGCAAATCCGTAAGAGTTATAAGTTATATAGAATAATGGGCATGCAAATAGTATTGGTGTGGTTAATAATGTTGATGAAAGTGAATTCATCAAGTGATAGTGAGTGTCCATTGGGGAGTGACACATACAAATATAGTTGCCCCGAAGCAGAAGCAATAATATTCTCATGGGTTGAACAGGCTATCTCTCAAGACTCCAGAATGGCAGCCTCATTACTCAGGCTGCATTTCCATGATTGCTTTGTCAATGCAAGACATTCTTCTTTAATCTCTTAATTTCTGAATTACTTCCATGAAATGCATAATAGTGATAGTAATTGTGTTATGTAGCAGGGATGTGATGGTTCAGTTCTGTTAGATGACAGAGATGATTTCGTGGGCGAGAAGACAGCAGCTCCAAACCTCAATTCACTAAGAGGCTTTGAAGTGATAGATGGAATCAAATCTGAACTGGAATTAGTTTGTCCTCAAATTGTTTCTTGTGCTGATATATTGGCAACCGTTGCCCGAGATTCCGTCGTTCTGGTTCGTCCTTCTTCTTGTTTTATTGCCTTCTTCTTTTGATTCCGCCAATAACGAACATGCTGATTTACAATTTACATACATATATAGTCAGGAGGTCCAGCTTGGGAAGTCCAAATGGGAAGAAAAGATAGCATAAGTGCAAGCAAGGAAGCAGCAAATAATAACATACCAGCTCCAAACTCCACTGTTGATGTGCTCTTGGCTAAGTTCCAGAATGTGGGACTTAATCTTCAAGACATGGTGGCCTTATCAGGTGCGCACACCATCGGAAAAGCGCGGTGCCCGACATTTAGAAGTCGGCTAGAGAGTAGAAGTGACTCATCAGATGTGAATATGGAATTCATAGAGTCGTTGCAAGAGCTGTGCTCAGGAGGAGATAACACAAACAAAGTAGCACACCTTGACCTCGCTACACCAGCAACATTTGACAACCAGTACTACGTTAATCTACTCTCTGGGGAGGGGCTACTCCCCTCAGACCAAGCCCTCCTTAACGGGAATGATCAAACACGACAAATTGTTCAAACCTATGCCGTCGATCCATCTGCTTTTTATGAGGACTTCAAATATTCAATGGTGAAGATGGCTAGTTTGGGTTCCCTTACTCAAATTGACGGCCAGATTCGAAGGGACTGCCGAACTATAAACTAACCTAATTAATCCTTCTTTATTTATATTTGCCCGAACAAAGTATAGTTCCCACGTCGTTATTGCTTATCGCGCTGAGTCTTATAATGATGTGGAGCTTGTTAGGCTTTAGCATTAAGGGCGGCGTGTGGATTAGTTCACAAAGGATCCGAATTGTTTTAGCTGTGTACTTGTATCTGCATTCATGAATGAAACCCACACAACGTCGTCATAAAAGATCTAGTTTCTCTTTGGTTTGCGTTGAGATTAAGCACCATTTTGTGGTGGGGAGTATACGAATATTTATACACACAGGTTTCATTCAAACATTAAATTAAGTCTAAAATATCACTCGGGTCAATAACATTCTCCAACAAAACATAAAAAAGCATACTGATAAATCAGCAACGATAATAATTAAAAAACGAAGGGATATCATAACTACATTGCAAACTACCCTTCAAAGTTGTCGCGGAATCTTAGCATTCAGATGAACTACTAAAATCAGAATTGGGCGCAACACAAAATTGTCACAACACAGAATATAGCGCGCTACCTCATGCACCTACCCAGCGTCAACTTTGCATGGATGTAGAGTAAATTTATGAATCAATTTTCTATGTAACGTCACTAATCATTTTTAGTAATATTCTACATTCTTTTTAAAATTAATTTTATCACATACTCAACCTACCCATACCAAGCTAAGAGTCTGAGACCTTAAAGAAGTAGGGTGTCATGCTACACTAATATTTGGAATGATAGTACTGATACCTAAGAAACTTCATCTAAGATGTCCCCGCAATTATTTTTATGTTAAAAATTTATAACTAAATCGAAGCTTATGTTACATACGACGCTCTGGGTCGGGTGTTTTGGATATTGATATACGTATGACCCCACAGCCCTTGGTGCTGACTGCTGAGCTGCTAAGTAATATTAGATAAATAAACCCCCAACAAGGGCCAAAATAACTCATGAATGACAATAACCGGTTACATGCCATTTTGGGGCAGAACGAAGGTGACAGTGCCCTACCTTTGAGCCATTAGAGATTCTGTTTACACAGCCCTTGGAAAGCTCAAACATCTCCATCTGCCGCCTCAAAGCTCAAAAAATCCCAAGTTCAAACTCCTGCGGATGCAAATAAAGTACAATATATGTCAGCATTGGAAGTGAAAAAGGATAGGAAACAATGCTTGATCAAATACCTTCTCAACATTCTCAACCTACAAAATTCACGAGTTACCTCCTATCAATATCCCAACCTAGACTCAAACAATGAAATCGCACAGATTCGATGAATTTAAAAACTGCAACATTCACTACCTACCCTTCTAATCTAATGAAAATATCCCGTAAAAAATTCCCCACCCAACAGAAGGTAAAATAGCAAGGTGATGACAACATTAGCACATCCACTTTTTTAATTGAAATTCGTGTTTTTGTGTGTGCAAGTGTATGTGTGTGAGTGTGTATGTGTATTTGGGACAGGGTAGAGAAGTGGGTGCAAGGACTGGAACCTGCAGGCTTATTTTTCCACATCCACTCCTGAGAAGTTTGGATACCCTGAAATTGATTCATGAATTAACATTAGACTAAACGACATAATAACACAAATGAAAGATGTGAAATCTAAACGACAGAATACCTGAGAGTAGCGTCCAGCATCAACAGCAGAAATTCCAGATGCCTGTATCTGTTTATAATCCTGAATAGAAATACTAGTTCCAATTATAAACAACAAAAAGGAGATACCAAATACTAAGAACATAAAGAGCCAGAGGCTCCATGAGTTGACTATGAAGAACATTGGAAAACATGTCTTTAGTGATTTAACAAAGTGTTGGCAAGAATAATTTTACCTGAATACCTTGAGGACCTGTAACTCCATATGCCTGGAACTAGAATTGCAGAATGCAAAGTCAGCAAAATAAAATCTTTTTACAATGCAAAAATGTCATAGATATGCTTACCACCGGAGGCTGCTGCATTTGTTGATGGTGGAGAGTCCGTCCTTGATTACCTTGAGGCTGAACCTGTTGGACTTGAGGAAGTTGCTGAGAAGGTACTACTGAGGGCTGTGACTGAGACTGAGACTGTTGAATAGACATCATTTGCTGTTGCTTTTGCTGTTCATATAATGCTAACTCCTCTGGTTTCTCCCACTATAGGTTCATTACAGTCAAAATTAGTTGCTCAACTACTCAAGTGAATTAAAAGTCACGAAAGATAATGAAA
Organism: Stylosanthes scabra; assembly: GCA_036250425.1. Classification (NCBI taxonomy): domain Eukaryota; kingdom Viridiplantae; phylum Streptophyta; class Magnoliopsida; order Fabales; family Fabaceae; genus Stylosanthes; species Stylosanthes scabra. The sequence continues at coordinate 20,281 of JASCZI010090725.1, forward strand.
AAATAAACAAATTCTTACCCTACTTTCACCAGTGACACTATTGTAGTAATAC